>PVIC010041727.1:0-16096 GCA_004025085.1 Thryonomys swinderianus | reverse complement strand
TCACTATGGTGCCCAGGCAAGCCGCCACGAACTCAGCAATCCTCCTGTCTCTGCCTCCCGAGTGCTGGGATTACAGGCGTGAGCCACCACGTCCGGCATTGTGGTATGTGGTGTTGATTGTTGGTGGGCGTGTCTCCACGCCCAGCATTATATGTGGTTACCGGGGATCGAACTCAGGACCTTGCGCTTGCGAGGCAGGTGCCAGAACCACTGAACTAACCCTCCGGCCCTAAAGAATGCAATTTAAAAAAAAAAAAGAAGCTAAAATGTAATAGACCCAAAGCTGACCTCGTTTTGGGGGCAGGTTTCCTACTTACCTTGCCATGGGTGGTAGAGTTAGCTGATAAGCGCAGCTTGCGTATTTATTGAACTTTGGGCAAGTTACTTACTGGCTCCTCATAGACAATTTAGATGAAAATATGTTATAAATGTCATGTCCTCGTCTTGTTTCCAAAATGTCATGAACAGAGTAATATAAAGGCTTGGATGGACTGACCTAAGATTTAGAAGCAGGCTGTTCCATTTACAAGCTGAAGGACTTTGGACAAGTCACTTAGCTTCTCTGAGACTCAGTTTCCTCATTATAAAGTGGAGATAATAATGACAACTTCATGAAGTTGTCAGGATTAGTGGAGTTCAGAAATTTCTTGACCTACTTAAGAGACCATTGCATCTAACGCATCTCTGGGTATGAGCTTTAAGCTTGTGCCCTTTCAAAATTTGTGTGGTTTGGAGCACATGGGTGTTCCTACTTTATTAATGAATCTGTTCTTCCAAAATGGCGGGGGGAGCTCAAAAGCTCTTTAAAGTCAATACCAATTATACAATACTGTCTACCCAATTATTTTAAATGGAGAAATTTTGTTGATTTAATTGTTTACAAAGCTGTGAAGTTTACTTTTCTGTATTCACTCTCTTCTTAGAACTTAATAGTTTATCTTACTTCAGTTTTATTCCTGTATTTTCCAAAACCCTAGAAATTAACTATAGTTCTGCAATTTCTGGGACCATCCCTTTCCAGTTTTTGTTATCTAAAACTTATACAGGCCCTTTTCTTATCCCCATACATAATGTTTTCAGTCCAGACTTTTTTCCAAGTGGTCACTTTCTTATGTGTCCTGCAGTGAATCAGCTGGTGTGGCCCAGTCGCATGTTACCAGACCATCACACAGTGAGCTTACCAGAAATACCACAACCCACTGCTAGCATTCACTTCAAGGATAACCCAACCTTGTTTGCTGTTCAGCAGTCGCTCAATCAAAACTACTTTAATCTACTGTAGGTCATTCATAAAGATGTTAAGTAAGGACTTATCTGACAGTGAAGTCCTCTTCCCACAACAGTGACTGTTAAAAAGCCCTGAAATAGAGAAAAAGGAGACTGTGTTATCACAACAAGCTATCCCCTTCAGTGAATTATAGAAATAGTGGATCCAGTGAGTGTGGAACATGTTACATACTCAGTCTCTGATGACCAATTTGTTTCAGAGTCCAAGGGAATGCTTGTGTGTGACAAACTAAATCTGGTTTAAATTTGGACTTGGAGATTTTTTTGATGGCTACAAACAGATTAAAAAGTCATAAGCAAGGGGCTTTGGGGATAAGGAAAATCGCCTTGCTTGAACTCACCTTCCTTGGGTTTCCTTTGTGAAACAAACATGAGAAAAGCAACTAGGGGTGTGTTATGGGTGGCAAATAGATGACCCCCCCACCCCAAACCTCATGTGCTCATAAGTGGAGCTTTCGAGAGGTGCTGTGTGTGTGATGCTGGATTAGAGTGTGTTATACTAGGATTAAGGGTGTATGATAAGTATATTGGTTCAGCAGAATCCCAGGTTTAGATAATGGAAGTCTCATTCTGGATATGGGTGGCCCCAATCAGTGTAGCACAGATGGAATGAAAAGGGAAAGATGAAAGGCAGGCTTTACTGTTGCGTGCTGCTTTCTGCCTGTCCTGCCATGGACTGTGTCACCTCTGCGCTGCACTGCTGCAGTGTTACCCTGCCTCGGAGCCAGTTCACTGCGGAATGAAACCTCTACAAACTGTGATTTGAAACAAATCTTTCTTCCTTTAACTTTAGGGGTTGGGACTTTTGTCTCAGCAATGAGGAAATAACTAAGACAAGGTCACTCTGAGATGAGCACTTATATGGTATCCTTATTCATGGCCCAGAGTATCAGCTTGCAGTGAGAAATTAATGGATCTAAATATTCATCATCAATAGCTGGTGATATCTTAAAGGGGCAACCAGGTGGAATATTCTTCCTGATGGAAGGACACATTACTACTTGTGAATAGTCTTATCAAAAAAGAACAAATCCAATATGATCAAACCTCTACCTCCTACCACCAGTTTGTGAGACATAAGACAAAACATGGTGACACCATGAAGGTCCAATCAGCAAAATCCAAACCACGGTGAGTATACAGAAAAAAGACACCTGTGTCTTTACAAACTGAAAGGAGGCGGGAAGACACCTACAGAGTTAAAATGATGTAAAAGGCAAATCAAGCACAATGTATTTAATTTATTTAGGTACTAGTTGAGACAAACAAGTGGTTATAAAAGATTCACGAAATAAATGGGAAACTCAGCACTATTTGCTGATCCTAAGGAGTTATTAATTTTTTAAGCCATGTCAATAACATTGTGTCTATTTTTTAAAAAAGCATCCCTTGGAGATATGGATGGAAACATTTACAGCAAAGATGATTTGATATCTGTGATTCACAGAAAGATAATGTGGAAGAGGGAAAAATGACTAAGGATGTAGATGAAACATGATGAAAAAGATTGGTAATTATTACCAATCTAGGACCTCACTATATTATTCTCTTTAGCTTTTGTATGTGTTTGAAGTTTTCTGTAATAAAAATTGGTAAGCGTAGTCTGGTGTGGTGGTGCATGCTGGCAGTTCTACCACTCTGGGAGACTGAGGCAGGATTCCAAATTTGAGCTTAGCTTGAGCAATTTAGCAATTTAGTGAGGACTTGACTAAAAATTTTGAAAAATCGGAAAAGGCTGGGTGGTAGAACAGGTGAAAACCCTCGGTTCTATCCCCCAAACTGAAGAAACAGTAAACAAATTTACTATGAAATCCTAAATCTCAAGAGGGAAAACAAAAAATCAAGAAAAAGATGTATGATGCAAGTATGAAGTACTGTGGTAGGTTAGAATATTTAAATGATGCTTACTATTATATATTTACTTAGAAAAAGCAGTGGATAAATTCATTAGAGAGGTTCAGCAAGACTAGAGGGATCTCACTCTGCTTCTACAATTGATAGCCAGAAAGTCAGGCTCTGAACTCCAATTTTTCTGCCTTAAAATTTGCATTTTTTACTTTTTTTGAGACAGGGTCTCGCTTTGTAGTTCAGGCTGGCCCTGAGCTCACTATGTAGCCCAGGCAAGCCTCGAACTCAGCAATCCTCCTGCCTCTGCTTCCGGAGTGCTGGGATTATAGGCCTGAGCCACCACACCTGGCACTATGGTATGTGGTACTTATTGCTGGAGGGGATGAGTCACCATGCCCAGCATTGTATGTGGTTACCGGGGTGGAATTCAGGGCCTTGTGCTTGCCAGGCAGGCGCCGGAATCACTGAGCTAAATCTCTGGCCCCTCCACTTTAATTTTTAGAGGAGTTTTAGGTTCATAGCAAAATTGAGTGGAAGTATGGAGTTCCCACCTACCTGCTCCCACACACAGCCAGCCAGTTACATGTATTATACCAATTAATCTCATTGTCTTTAACCTTTCTATGCTCCACTTATTCATTCCTCTTTCCATCTCCAGAAAGCACTGATTATTTTACTGTCTCCCTAGTTCTGCCTTTTCTAGAATGTCACATGGTTGGACTCGTATAGCATGTAGCCTTTTCAGATTCGTGTTTTCACTTGGTAATATGTATTAAAGGATTTTCCATGTCTTTTCATGGCTTACTGGATTACATCATTTTAGCACTAAATAATGTTCCATTGTTTGGATGTACCACAATTTATCCATTCAGTCACTGAAAGACAACTTAGTTGCTTCCAAGTGTTGGCAATTATGAATAAGTCTGCTATAAATATCTGTGTACATGTTTTTATGTGAACATAGCTTTTTAACTCACAATAAACACCAAGGAATACAACTGCTGTATTATATGGCAAGAGTTTGTTTAGTTTTATGAGAAACTGCCAGACTGTCTTCCAAAGTGCTGGACCATTTTACATTCTCGCCAGCATTGCATGAGTGTTCCTAGTGCTCCATAGCCTTTTTAGCATTTGGTGTTATAGTCTGCATTTTGGATTGTTGCCATTCCAGCAGGAATGCAACGGCGCCTCATTGTTTTAATTTGCAATTAACAAGTGATGTATATTGAACATCTTTTTATGTGTTCATTTGCCACCTATCTTCTTTGCTAAGATATCTGTTCAGAACTTTTTTCCATTATTTAATCAGGTTGTTTATTTTCTTATTGTTGAGTTTTAGGAGATCTTTGTATATTTTGGATAACAGTTCTTTAACATATGTGTATTTTGCCATTGTTTTCTTCTAGTCTTTCTGGCTTGTCTTCTTATTCTTTTGACAGCATCTGTTGTAAGGCAGATGTTTTTAATTTTAAGGAAGTCTAGTTTATAAATTATCTTTTTTTAGTGATCATGTTCTTGATAGTGTATCTAAAAAGTCACCACCAAATCTAAACTCACTTAGAGATTCTCTGATGTTACGGACTAAGATTTTTTTGTATTTTACATCTAAATCTAGAACCTATTTTGATTTAATTTTTATGATAAGAGATAAAGTATATTTAGATATGTTTTTTGTGTGTGAGACAGGTTCTTACTCTGTTTTTCTGCCTGACCTTGAAATCACTATGTAGCTAAGGTTGGTTTCAAACTCATGGCCGTCTCCTGCCTCAGCCTCCCAAGTGCTAGGATTACAGCTATGCGACACTATACCTGGGCTAAATTCATTTTTTTCACATGTGGATGTCTGGTTCTTCCAGAACCATTTGTTGAAAAGACTGTCTTTTCTCCATGTTATTGTCTTGTTAAAGGTCAGTTATTTTATTTGTATGAGTACATTTCTGGGCTTTCTATTCTGCTACACTGATCTATTTGTGCGTTCTTTCACCAGTACCACCCTGTCAGTTTGAAGTCAAGTAGTGTCAGCCCTCCCACTTTGTTCTCTCCTCCCATATTTTATTGGTTAGTCTGACTCTTTCATCTCCCGTCTATACTTTATTGTCATTTTTGTCAATATCCACAAAGTAATGTGCTGGGATTTTGACAGAATTTTTTTTTTTTTTTGAGACAGTCTTGCTTTGTAGTTCAGGCTGACCCTGAGCTCACTATGTAGCCTAGGCAAGCTTCGAACTCAGCAATCCTCCTGTCTCTGCCTCCCGAGTGCTGGGATTACAGGTATGAGCCACCACGCCCGGCACTGTGTGTGGTTACCAGGATGGAACTCAAGGCCGTGTGCTTACGAGGCAGGTGCCGGAACCACTGAGCTAAATCTCCATCCCATTTGATTGAAATTTTGTTGAATCAGGAGATCAGGTTGAGGAGAGCAGATATCTTGACAATATAGAGCCTTCCTACCCATGAACATGGAATCTCTTTATTTATTCTTTGATTTCTTTCATCAGGGTTTGAACTTTGAAGAGCTTTGAACTATATGAGTTTTGCTCATACAGCTATACATATTTAAGATTTGCACCCAAGTATTTCATTTTGGGGGTGCTAGTATAAATTATACAGTATTGTGCTTTTTTGTTTTGTTTTGTTTTTGCTTTGTTTTGGAGACAGGGTCTTACTTTGCAGTTCAGCTTGTCCCTGAACTCACCATGTAGCCCAGGCTGGCCTTGAACTCTTGGAGATCCTCCTGCCTCAGCCTTCTCAGTGCTGGAATTACAAGCATGTGTCACCACTCCAGTCTAGTACTGTGTTTTTAATTTCACATTTCTCTTGATCACTGCTGATAGGGAAGCAAGAGATTGACTTTTATATTTTGAAAACCTTATATTTTGAAACCGTATTAGTTGAAAACTTCCAGGGGTCATTAATTCCTTTGAATTTTCTACATACATGAACAATATCTGCAAATCACGACAGTTTTGTTTCTTCTGTCTAAATCTGTTTAAATTTTACTTATTTTCTCTATATCGCATTAGCTAGGACTTCTAGTATGATGTTGAAAAGGAATGATGTGGAGGACATCCTTGTCTTGTTCTTGATTTTAGTGGGAAAGCTTCCAGATCCTCATTGTAAAATATAGTCTTTTATCTTCTATCTTCAATATTTTATCTGTAGTTTTTTTTGTAGATATTCTTTAAGTTGAAAAAGTTTCCTCCTATTCTTAGTTTGCTGAAATTGGATTTTGTCAGATACTTTTTCTGCATTTATTGATATAATCATGTGATTTTTCTTTTTTAGCTTATTGATATGAGGAATTACATTAACAGATTTTAAAATATTGCCTGCTTAGAATACATTTAAAATTTATGACAAGATAATTTATTAGTGCTATAAACTAAAGAAATGCCTCCCCCTTTTACTTTGTGAGAGTGATGTGACTGGATATACTTTGCGTTTTTTGAAAAACTACAGTTTAGCACTTCATGAAAATGTATTTGGAAAGCCTGGTTCCAGTTTCAGTTTATTTTGCTAAAACTTGCTTTGAATGACTTGACAAGGTAGGCAAGGACACTGATAAAGGTTTGTAGATTCAAAAAGAAGGAAGTTATTGGCTGGATTGAGTCATCACAATAATGTATATCTTTAAAAATCATATATCAATCTCAGTCAAATCTCTTTAGAGAAACAGAACCTATAGAAGATAATAGATAAATAGGTGATAGATAGAGACAGACAGACAGACAGACAGACTGATAGGCAAACATCTCAGTCTCCTATTTGCAAGGAATTGACTGTCATAATCATGGAGGATGAGAAGTACCCTAGCTTGCCATCTATAAGCTGGAGACCCAGGAAAGTTCATAGTGTAGTTTTTGTCTATGTCTGAAGACTTGAAAACCAGAGTAAAATCCCAGTCAAAGAGCAGGAAAAGATTGAAAGCCTAGCTTCACCAACAGGCAGGAAGGGGCCAAATCCTCCCTTCTCTAACTTTCTGTTTCATTTAGATTGTCAATAGATTGAATGATGCCTATTGACCTTGGGAAGGCAATCTACCTTTGTGAACCCTCAACTGAATTGATATTCTCATCCAGCAGTATCCTTGTAGACCACTCACAGAGATTAATCTAGGCACTCTGAAGCCTAGTCAAGTGGGTACATAAGATGAACCATCACACCAATTATGTCAACATTTTTTTGCTGCTATTTGGCTAGAGAATTTCTATATTTTAATGTCAAACTGTTCTTTAAAAAAATGGAACATGCACCTTTTTTTTTTTTTTTTTTTTTTTTGAGACAGGGTCTCACTTTGTAGTTCAGGCTGGCCCTGAGCTCACTATGTAGCTCAAGCAAACCTCGAACTGAGCAATCCTCCTGTCTCTGCCTCCCGAGTGCTGGGATGACAGGCTTGAGCCACTATGCCCGGCACTGTGGTATGTGGTATTGATTGCTGGTGGGCGTGAGTCTCCACCCCCAGCATTGTATGTGGTTACCGGGGATCAAACTCAGCACCTTGAGCTTGTGAGGCAGGCGCCGGAACCACTGAGCTAAATCTCTGGCCCACATGCACCATTTTTAAGATACCTTAGTTGGAAGATACTTAAAGAGGATTGAAAATTTCACGTCTATTTTTTTTGTAAGTATGCAGATCGGAAAGTTTTAAGGGTCAGCCATATATACTGTTGTCTGCAACGAGAGTAGCACAATGAAAGAAACTCACAAATAAATGTCTAGGCTCTCTGACTAGTATAGATTTCTTGTAAAACATAGTTAATTTCTCACTGTTTAAAAAAATAATCAAGTTTTTTTCAGAGGTAGATTGTGTAGGTCTATAGAAAGTTTCTACTAAACAAAGATTAGATCACTTGTCAGTCTCAGAAGAGTTCAGCAGATTTGGAACCCATATTCAAAAACAGGAAGGCCTTGGCTATGCCATTCATTCTGGTGTGTGTGTGTGTGTGTGTGCACGTGCACACGCATGTGTGTGGTCCTTGGAATTGAATTCAGGGCTTGTCCTGAGCTACATCCCTAGCCCTTTTAAAATTTGTTTTGACAATGGATCCTGTTAAGTTGCTAAGTTGACCAGGCTGGGCTCAAACTTGTGATCTTCTGCCTCAGATTCTCAGCTAGGATTAAGAATTTGTGACATCATGCTTGACTGTCTCTGTATTTTGTACACAATTCCTGGGAATATGCCAATTTAGTCAGTATGATCAATATCATCATAGTTTATTTCTCACTTTTTAAAAATTAAAAATATTGTAGCAATTCTCATAACTTTCCTGGGAAGAGATCCTAGAAATGTTGTAGATGTTCAGTAAATCACTGTTGGATGAATTTCTCTCCCCTTTTAAAATCTCACCCTTCCTCTCCTCCTTTCTCTCTCTCTCTCTCTCTCTCTCTCTCTCTCTCTCTCTCTCTCTCACACACACACACACACACACACACACACACATTTTTAAGGCTTTAAGTGTCAATACTTGTTCTACATGTTTACATATTTTCCCCTATCCTGGAAGCCAGCACTCTGGCCTGGAGTGGGGGGAGTCTTTGGAGCAAATGGAAACCTTCCTAATCCTTCTTGTCTGAGGTTTGCATGGTATTTGCTCAGGATGCAGGTCTCTTCTATTTTCAGAGACCAAAAACTGTGATCCCTTCTGGGTTTCTCTGGTTCTTTCTTCTCTAGGTCAATTGGTTTAAAATATGCATTAGTCACCTTCAACTAAAGTTTTTGTTATTACTACAGCAAAATATCAGAGGCAATGAGCTTATAAAAAGAAAAGTTTCATTCAGCTTATAGCTTGAAGATTCATAATCCAAGATCATGTGATTTGGCCTATGATAAAGGCGATACACAGTGTGGGAGGAACTCATATTAGAATGAGTGCTTATGTCACAAACCAGGAAGCAGAGAGAGAAAGAACAGGCTAGGGTCTCACAGTCTTTCCTGAGAGTACATTCTCAATGACCTAAGGACCTCCCACTAAGACCCACCTCCTAAAAGTTTCATGTCCTCCCAGTGCACCACCTGGGGAACAAGCTTTTATATTTTGAGAAGTATTCATCCAAACCATAGTGGTCACCTTCTGTTTTTTCTAACAGCCCCAGTGGCACACCACACAGTGAACTTGAGCCCCCCTACTGCCAGCTTTCTTTGCAGTGAGGAAGACCAGCAGTTAGTATCAGCAGGAAGCAGGAAGATAAAAGGGAAAATATATAGTGACAGGAAGAGCAGAAATTAGTATCTTTAGAATGATCTTTTCACAGTAAGATGGAACTAGGAGAGATTGTGTAGGAGACATAACCTTATCCAGGAATCTTGCAGTAAGTACATTCTTTTTATTTTTCTGGTATGGAAATCAGTCTTATACACATATTCTTCTGGCTCTACCATCAAGTAATCATGATATCCATGATGGAAAAGCCAGTGTCTATTTCTGACAGAACTACCAATAGGAAAGGACAGCTTGGAGTATGAGCTCAGGGCTGGGGCTGGGACATAAAATACTTGGGTTTGCTCAAAAGATTGATCAACAGAGGAAGTGAAGTCTCATACACAATGACCTAGGTTTTGTTCTTTGAATCTATATAGAAAAGCGTACATTTTATTATTCATGCAAGATGAGAGGGAAAAGAAAGTTCTACACTAATTACTACCAAATCTTCTCTTCTCCCATGCCATATTGCAGTCAGGGACTCCTCACACAGTCCAAACTGGAAGAGAGATTCATTTTGCTCTGAAGAGAACTTATGCCATAGTTTGGTCAAGATTTGGCTCTTGTGAGTGTGTGATTCTGGAACGATCTGGAGCCCAACACATGTAGACTATTCCAGCATTATCTCTAATGAAAGCTCTTTTTTTTTTTTTTTTGAGACAGGGCTTCCCTTTGTAGTTCAGGCTGACCCTGAGCTCCTTATATAGTCCAGGCAAGTCTTGAACTCAGCTATCCTCCTGCCTCTGTCTCCCAAGTGCTAGGATTACAGACGTGGGCCACCATACCGGACACTGTGGTATGTGGTTGTCAGGTATCAAACTTGGGACCTTCGCTTGCCAGGCAGATGCTGGAACCACTGAGCTAAATCCCTGGCCCCTGAAAGCTCATTGAGAGCAGGCCTGAGGCTTGGCCAACAGTGTACTCCATCCCTTGCACAAAACTCTGCACATGGAAAGTATGTAAACTCTCTTTGCTAAGTGAAGAAAATAATGAATGAACACATAAGAATGAAACAGGACAAAAGTGTGTTAAACATACACATGTGCATACATGCTTGCACAAAGCGGTCAAGACCCTTTCAGTGTCCATGGGGATGCTATTCACCACTGCCAGCTCTCCCTGAGTGAGAACATAAGAAATTCAGCCCAGGTCTGGTGTTCATATTGGACAACCCTGCACATGCCCTGACTGCAGGAAGCAAAACCCATCATCTTCAGAGCAAGGAGAATGATGTCCAGCCTAGCTGATTCCCAGGTCTTAATCTCCTGACAATATCCTCATCCTGACAATTGTGTCTGATTTATTCACTTTTGGTTTTATGACCCTAGACTTCCCATATTGCTAATCCATTACTCATTTTAGCTATACAGACAACAAGGTCAAACAAGTGACCTCCCGAAGCTTAGAAGTGAGTGAAGACTGTGTAGACCTGGCTTCACTCGGAACGGTTAGCTCGCTTTGTTGGGAAAATGGATACTTTTGAGAATTTTCATTTCTACCCCCCACATTGCCCCCTGTCCCCACCTAGAAGGCTAGGTAAATGATATGGCCTACTAACTGGGCACGCTGGTCCTATAGCTCAGTAATGAGTCAGGGGGATCAGGCTGTGTCTGCTCTTCTGGCTTCCCCATCTCATAAACATTCAGAGTGACAAACTTTTTCTTTGGCTTGGGGTAATACAAGGGGAAAAAAAAACTCTTAATTTTTTTCCAACTTAAGACTTCAGTGAAATATTTTCCACCATCCTCAGCAGACATAATACTTTGTGTCATGAGTAAGTTAATGAGAAAAGTATGCTTGCCTGCCAGCCTCTGGGGGACCTAAGAGGCATTTTGCCCCTCTGAGTGCGACTTACCCTCTAAGTCTTTGGGGCTCCCTGAGGTCTTGCCCCAGTGTGCTGGGGATTTGCCTGCCCTCTTCGGCATTCTGCTATTGCATTCACCTTGAACTTGGACAATCGCCTTCAGAACTGCCCGAGGAGCCATCAAGTAGGTTCATGGCTCTCAGTAAGCATCACCAGGTGCCAACTACCAATTATTTCAATATAGCCCCTTTTGTATTTTATTTCATCTCTGGGTCAGAAATGTGCTTACCTAAAAAAGAGCACCCAGACTTTCAGCTGGGCATTTAGCTGGTCTTCTACCATCTGGCCACAACCTGCCTTGGCAACCTTATTTTCCACAGGCCCTTTCCAGCTCTAAGCAAATACTCCTTCGGCCGTTGCCTGAACTCTCCTCCTAAAATGCTCTTCCTTTCAACTACTCTAAGCCCTTTCCTTTTGTAATGAGTTGGTGGGGACCACAGGTCAATAATTTGGTGTTTCTTCACACCAATATTCTTTAAATATTTACTCAGCAATTTTTAGTATGTGTGATGGAAGAAAAAGTTAGTTTTCTCATTAATAATAATAATATGCAGAAACAGATTTGTTTTCTAATTTCTTTCCAAGGGCTGAACAGAGTCAAGGTTCTGAAAAAAGTCAACAAAACCTTTCTGTTTTTTGAGTTTCTGTTCTCTTTGGTTTTCTTTTATAATTTCCCAAGTCACATAACTTTTTTGGAAGCATACTAAGAAGCTGAAAATGGAGCTTATTAAAATTATCTTTCTGGGTAGAGAGTCTGCACCAAACATTATTTGAGTTCAAAAGTTCACTTGATAATAACTGGTCTTAAGAGAGTAGCAAGACTTGTGGTGCTTGTATTTTCATGTTTGTATCATGAAGTCTTCAATAAAAATAGATAAGCAAGATACACATGCATGCACTCACACGTGTGCACATGCACACACATACATAGGAGTTGACTCTACATATGTGCGGATTCTCCTCCATAGAGTCAATCAATCATGCGTCGAAAACATAAAAAGAAATTTTATGTGCTCATCTGTGATCCCACCATGTGGGAAGCTGTGGCAGGAGGATCACCATGAGTTCACATCCAGCCTAGGCTACATAATGAGCTCAGGGTCAGCCTGAACTATATAGCAAGACCCTATCTCAAAAAAAAAAAAAAGATTTGATGTTTTTACTGACATGTACTCTACTAACTGGGCATGCTGGTCCTATAGCTCAGTAATGAGTCAGAAGGATTGGGCTGTGTCTGCTCTTCTGGCTTCCCCGTCTCATAAACATTCAGAGTGACAAATTTTCCTTTGGCTTGGGGTAATAAAGAGGGGAAAAAAACTCTTAATTTTTTTCCAATTTAAGATTTCAGTGAAATCTGTGATTTCATCTGTATGGACATTGTACAAATTTCTTTTCTTTCCATTATTCCCAAAGCAACTATTAACATAGCATTTACATTGTACTATGTATTTTAAATATCTAGAGATGACTTAAAGTATACAGGAGGTTTTGGATATGTTTTATGCAAATATGCTAGTACTGTACCTATAAAGACTGCACACATCCAAAGATGTTGGTATCCAGGTGGGGAAGGATCCTAGGATCAATCTCTTGCAGATATTAAAGGATAATTGTACAGTATCTAACAGCATACTTAATATGATAGACACATATTAGGGTTCTGTCTTCATAAATGGGAACAAGATCAATTTTTTTTCACCAGTTTAACTAGAATGTGCACAGGCAAGCACAGGCTAAGGGGCAGGCGTTTGTAACAAACTCCAGGATTCTTTCTGGATCTTCATGGGACCTGTGTAAGTCAGAATCCTTCATTGGACTTTGGCTTTGCTAGATGCACAGTTCCAGACTGCGTACTCCTTGACATGCTCATCTTTATTATCTTCCTCATCTTTAAGATTCCAGCGTGTTCCACAACTGGAATTTAGCTACTCAGAATGTGGGCAACAGACTAGTGGCAATAATACTACTTGCTCACTTATTAGAAATGCAAAATCTCAAGCCAAGCAGCACCACACAACTCTTGAATCAGAGGTGATTTGTATGTGCATTACAGTTTAAGAAGCTTCTGGATTAGAGCACACTGCGCCATCTGACATGCTTTCTAGTTGTTTCCTATGTGTGACTTGGAGAGCAGGCACCAGGCTTTCTGATTGTGTTAGCACTAGCTGGGCACAAAAGCAGTCTAAGGGGCATTCTTATGGCAATATTAGTCCATAGTCCATTTGTTCAGTTGAATTCAGTCCTTGAATAAGAGAAGGAGGAGGAAATATGCTTTTCATAGCTCTTACTGTGGCTTGATCTTTACAAGTTCAAGTTTAATTTTTCTTTTTCCAGGAAGTAAAAGAGCTATTTTTCCTTCAAAGCCTATGATTTCTATAATTCTGTAATTGAGCTCCAAAGGCTGTTTTTAATTTGACCTCAAGTGCAATTCATGAAGACAAGTTTGACAATACTAGTTTCCCTTAGGGCAAAAATACTCCCATTGGAAATCCAGAAAGTATCCTATTGAGTAAAATACTTCTTAATTTACTGTAAAAGTGTATTTAGAAAAGCAAATAATCTATGACTGAACACAGAACTGCCCGCTATTATGAAATCCAATAAAGAAGAAAAAGTAATCTGAGCCCTTTAAATATTTTTTTGTATAAATAATAAAGCCAACAGCTCTCAACTTCCTTGGTGGGTCTATTGCAGCATGTATCAAATGTAATCGTGCAAGGAGCATAATTTGCTGTCCATCTTCAGAAATGTTGGCTTTCAGGACAGGATTTCAGTTCTGGTTGCTTGAAGGCCTGATATCCTCCTGGAATACTGGGATTCAGAATGGAGGCGAAGAGGGCAGCAAGCTGTGTAAATCTCCCTTTGGAGTATATGTGGGAGACAGGAGTTACTGGGAACTCATTTTGGGAAGGCACAGAGCTGAAAGGTATGTGGCTTTCAGATATTGGTCAGTCATCACAGATGAGGAGGCATAAATGAGGAGACGTGAGCCATTTTTGAAAGCTCTCTGGGCCTGCTCCCCTTCCCTAAACTTGTTTCCAGTTTCTTCACAGACTAGAGTTTGATGGTGGAAGTTGATGGAAATAAAGATAATTTCTAAAGAACTAAAAAGAGTTGTGGCAGGTAGATGTGGAGACACATTCCTGTAATCCCAGTATTCTGAGGCACTAAAGAAGGAGGGTAGCAGGATGTAGTCCAGTTTGGGAAACTTAGCAATTTAGAAAGAGCCTGTCTCAAAAGAAAGAAAGAAAGAAAAGAAAAGAAAAGAAAGAAAGAAAGAAAGAAAGAAAGAAAGAAAGAAAGAAAGAAAGAAAGAAAGAAAGAAAGAAAAGGGATATAGTCCACTCCCCAATACCTTCCCACCCTAAAAAAAAAAAAAAAAGAGTTGTGACTAACCTACCCAGGCTGTCTGAAAATCTATGTTTAGGGAGAAAATATTTCTCTGTGAGTGAAACAAGGCAAAGACTTCCCCCTAGGAGTGGTCATGGTGGGAAGGTAAGCTGGAGCTTGGGAGTGAGGTCCAAGCAGTAAATGAGGAGGCATGTGAGCCATTTGTGAAAGGGTGTGCTATCTATGGTATAGATCCCTAAGAGTGCTAGGTGGGCTTACCATGAACTTCCAAGACCCCAGTCACCTTAGAATGGCTGCCTGGAGACTGATGAGGAGTGATGAACCAAATGACATGGACATCCATCCATTCATGAGAACAAACATCCATTCATTTGTGAGAACAAATATGCATTCATTACCGAAAACAAGTATTCATTCATGATACCTACTATGTGCCAGGCATTGTGTTAGGTGCTTGGGATAGAGAAAGGAGTAAGACATGTTTTTTTTGCTTTAAAAATATCCCAGTCTGATACAAACTTAAATATCACATGGTTTCTCTTATATTAGAGAACCAAAGTATAAATAAATAGCAAAATAAAAAATAGATTATAGGAAACAGGTAGAGATCTTTTGTAGACATTAAGAGAACCAAGAAATAGAAGAAGGGGAAAGACAGGAAGGGAACATAAAGAGAATTAAGATGTGTTATGTACATGTACCAATTCCCCACGATGAATTAATCATTATATACTGTAAACACATACTAATAAAAATTAAAATTATAAAAAATCTCCCAGTCTAACCAGGAAGTCCAGAAAACAGATATCTCGAAGCTGGTGTAGCAAGTGCTAGTGCAGAGGCTTAGCCAAGTATAATCTTGGGCTACCTATCATCAGGGAAGTCTTGCTGATTATTGCTCCTGATTCTTTACCCTCCTTATAGCTATGCCTTCTGCCATGTAACTTTGTTGCTCTCCCCACAAAGTATATTTCCTCGCCCTTTGACTTTAGACTCAACTGTGTGGCATATTTTGCCAATGAGATGCCAGCCAGGTAACTGGATCAGGCTTTGAAATACACCTAGTATGGCTGGATTTGCACTCATGCTTCCAATATTGCCATGAAAGAACATGACTTGACTAGCTGCCCATTCTAGCAAGAGGAGGTAACACACCTGCAGCTCCCTGCAGCCAGGTGGACCTGCAGTTTGAAGCAATGCTGAGTTCTTCAGCTGACCGCAGTCTTCGCTAACCCCCACCTCGCAAGAGACACACCAGCAAGCCCAGCAGGAGTGAAGGAGGGCGAGATAGAAGTGTGCAATCATCAAACACTCACTCTTTGTTAGGCACTGTCTCAAGGTCTTAAGATTGAGAACAATGGCATTAGATAAGAGTTTGGCTAGCTAAGGTAGTACTAGCTTGTGTGAGTCAACTTTCCATCACCAGACAAAATATCTGAGATAAACTTACGAGAAAAAAGGTTTTAGTCTCTAGTTGTTTGGCCCTGTGGTGGAACACAGTATGTCTTAGTAGAAGCGTGTGGCACAAGAGGCCTGGAGAGAGAGA
>PVIC010041726.1:0-16094 GCA_004025085.1 Thryonomys swinderianus | reverse complement strand
GGTTAGCTCAGTGGTTCCGGCGCCTGCCTCGTAAGCGTAAGGACCTGAGTTCGATCCCCGGTTACCACATATAATGCTGGGCGTGGTGGCTCACGCCTGTAATCCCAGCACTCGGGAGGCAGAGACGGGAGGATTGCTGAGTTCGCGGCGGCTTGCCTGAGCACCATAGTGAGCTCAGGGCCAGCCTGAACTACAAAGCGAGACCCTGTCTCCAAAAAAAAAAAAAAAAAAGATTAACAATAGCTCCTAGGCCTGTGCTGAGCATCTTGCAAAAATGACCCCCTGATTCCTCCCCAGATCCTCCCGAGATGGATGCTTGAGGTTTCTGGGCCTTCTCCTTACAGACTATGCCCTAGGTACCCGTCTTGACAGCCTGGCACTTTTCTGTGTCTCTCCAGGAGGGCTGGGATTGGCCAGTCAGGCCGTCAATCCAATGGTGGGCCAAGCTCTTGTGCTGTGCCGGGTCCCTGGCCAGTGCAGGTGCTGGTGACCTGGGGCTGGGGGAGGGGAGCAGCCAGCCTGGAGTCTCATGGCAGGTCAGGGAGGGCCAGGCCGGCACTGAGATCTTCTGGTGTGAGACGAGGGGAGGAAAGGAGGCTTTAGGGCAGGGCCCAAACATCTAGGCCTTCACAAACGTCCCCTGAACAGGCTCCAGAACCTTAGACTTGTCAGACTGGGGGACCCTGTGCTTCTCTAACCCTCTCGTCTTGTGACCCAGGAGGCTGAGTCTCAGAGAAGGCAAGTGACTTCCCTGAGGCCATGCACTCGGGGAGAGAGGCCACGCGGAGAGACGTTCTCCGGGCTACCGCAGGGAGCTGGCGGGTGAGCTGGGGACGAGGAGCCCAAGGGGAGCCCAAGGAGACAGACAGAGTGGTTCCCATCTTCCCGGGGCCGTCTCGAAGGCTGGGCAGGGCCCAGTGCTGAGACTCTCAGAGACGGAGCTGGAGAGCAGCCAGCCTGTCATTTCGACCTATTAACTAATAGTCTATTATTTTCCTCTAGGATTAATTTCTAAATGCAAGTAGCATGTTTTGTCACACATTTGAACGTTCGGCAGCCCCTGGTCCTTGGTCACTGAGCAGGGTAGGTCTGGGGCAGGTCAAGAGACCCAGACAACCCCTGGGGACCCGGGACGGGGGAAACATGGGAAGAGGTTCCAAGCTTTTGTTCTGAATTCCAATTCTGCACCATCCTTGTGATTTATCTGAGAAGGACAAACAATGGAGGTGACGTGAGGCGTGAGGCGACAGCGGTGGAAAAACAGGAGCCGGTTCTCTCTGCCCGGGACATTTTCCTTCACTTAATTAATATCACAATGGGAAGCTAGGTCTGCATTGGATTGTGGGGATTATGCAAATGAGGCTGTGGAGAGAGATTTCCAAGCTCCTGGTTGCTCCAGGAAATACCCATGGAGGCCGCGGCCTGGAGGGGGGTGGTACCTGGGGGACCCTCACTGGACAGCCCATGTAGACTCTATGGGGAGTCTGGGCTTAGGTTTTCCTAGCAGAGGGAAGCTTGGAAGCGTCACCCCAAAGGGAGCCCAGTGGAGCTCAGTGCTCCTGTCAGAGACAGCGCAGAGGAGAAAAGGTGAAGGTTAGGGAGCTGGAACTGGATTCGAATCCTGCCCTGCCACTCGCTGGCTGTATGACTGAGTGAATGGTTTCTTCTTTCTAAGCCTCAGTGTCCTCGTCTGTGAGCTGGAGAAGGCCATGATCGCTTGGTCAGAGAGAGGATGTGAAGGCCGAGTGACACAGAGTCCCTTCCATGCCCGGGGCTCTGCTCACTACAGCCGGCCCTGCCTCTTCCTGCCCCAGCCTTGTGTGGAGTGAAGGGGGTCATCGTTGGAGCAGTATTGTGATCATGCTGCCAATGGGACATGTAGTCAGCCCTGGATACACAGGGGTTCGATTCCAGGGCCCCGAAGGCATCAAAATCTTTCTATAAAAGCCACAGCATTTGCACAGCTTTCCTCCTGCTTCCGGTCAGCTCCAACTACTGATCCTACGGAGTCCGAGGAAGGTCAAGAAACACATCTACGCCTGTGCAGACGGACGTAGTCTTTTAGAACACTTCTAATCCAGCTTTGATTGAATCCAAACCTGCTGGTCCGAGGAGCTGTAGAAGAACAACAGCGAAAAACAAAGTCGCAGTGAACGCTTTTAGGTGTCTACAGCAGACGCAGGAACCACCCGGGCTCCAAGCACTTGGCAGAGCTAATATGCCCGTTCTAGGGAAGACTGTGTGTGACGGGAAGGAAGCAGCTACCGTGCCTCTCCTGCACTGCGCCCGGCTTGTCGGGGCCCCGGGCACCAGCTGCAAGAAGCTGCAGAAAGGCCTTGACATTCATCAGTCGGGCTCACCCATTTTACAGATAGGAAACCGAGGCCCAGAGAGAGAAATGACACACTCAAAAGAGCAGACAGAGTAATTAACGGACCTTCCATCTCCAGCTCTCAGCCCAGCACTGTGTTCCCTTCCCTCCTCATACTCACACCAGGGCAATTGTTTTTTGAACCAATAAGCCACCCGTGGGCCGGAACTGTGCGCTGGGCCTGAGTCATGAGCTCCGGCTAGGCCCTGGGGGTGAGGACAGGCGCCAGCGCTGAACCACTCACACCTGTCCGACCACAGCGGGAAGCCAGACGGGGAGGGAGGCCACGCTGGGCCGGGTCAGGGCCAGGGCGGGGGCTGGACAGGCCCTGGTGTCTACTGCACAGGAATTCAGGCCGGCGAGGCAGCCAGGCCTGTCAGAGTGACACCCGCATCGAGTAACCTTTGTCCAGAGTCCCCGGAAGGTGCATCTCACCACGGGCTCACGTTCTTCCTTAATCTTCGCCTCTCTCACTGGCTGGTATCATAATACTAAATCAGGGAGCAGAAACAATACTGCGACGCCACACAGCGCGTGCTGGTATCGCAGCTTGGAGGTCGCAGTCTACAGAGCATCACGGCCACTTCACAGGTGAGAATATCGAGGCCCAGAGAGACTCATGACTTGCCCGAGTCACACAGCCTACAGCAGACGAAAGAGCCAGAGCTCATGCCCCGCTGTGCAGCCCCGTGACCTGTGTGCTCCGACTGGCCCGTCTAACTCCGCGGCCGTGGGCTGCATGGCTCTGAGTGCCGGGGATACCCTGGCCTGAAAGGAGATGTACACTGTAAAATAGAAAGAAAGAAAGAAAGAAAGAAAGAAAGAAAGAAAGAAAGAAAGAAAGAAAGAAAGAAAGAAAGAAAGAAAGAAAGAAAGAAAGAAAGAAAGAAAGAAAGAAAGAAAGAAAGAGAAAGAAAGAAAGAAAGAAAGAAAGAAAGAAAGAAAGAAAGAAAGAAAGAAAGGAAGAAAGAAAGAAAGAAAGAGAAAGAAAGAAAGAAAAGAAAGAAAGAAAGGAAGGAGGAAGGAAGGAAGGAAAGAAAGAAAGAAAGAAAGAAAGAAAGAAAGAAAGAAAGAAAGAAAGAAAGAAAGAAAGAGAAAGAAAGAAAGAAAGGAAAATAAGGATGTGAGACTTCAAAAAACAAAAAAACTAGTGAAATATTGAAATAATATTAGGGATCTAGAGAGTCAAATAAAATGTATTACAAAAATTAATTTTACCTGTTTCTTTTTACTCTCCTAATGTACCTGTTAGAAAATTTGAAATTCCACATCAGGCTCTCCCCCACCCCACTTTCTTTTCTCTTCCTGTCTTCTTGCGGTGCTGGGGATCGAACCCAGGTTGGCAGAGGCCTAGGGAAGTGTGTCTGGCGTTGCCGCCCAGCCTTCCTGCTTCCTGTTCCTGCCGGCTGGCACGGCTGGCACGGCTAGCACAGCTGAGACCAGCTGTCCAGGCGAACTCTGCGGCAGAGACCGGCAGGGTGGCCTCGGAGTGGTCCGTGGCTGTGGACACCGTGAAGTAGGACTCGTGTGACGAGCAAGTGCGTTCTCTACCTTTCTTTTTTTTTTTTTTTCCATTTTAACCAATTTCAACTAAAATCTAAGTAGCCACAGGTGGCCGGTGGTCCCCCCGTGGAACTGTGCCACTCCTGCTGGTCAGGACTTCCCGCCTCGAGAGGACAAACACGCGCCACAGTGTGTCACCGGCGTCCCCGCAGAGGCGTTCACACAGGGCGTGGGGGCCCAGGAGGGATGCGCCGTCCACGGCAGCCTGGAAAGGGAGACCCCAGAGGCTGAGGGCTGTCGGAGGGCACGAGCTTGGAGGTGGTGCAGGGGGCTGGAGCCGGGAGCCGAGCTCCCTCCACACCCTGCTCGCCACCTCCTCCGACGGTCTGTCTCCGGGTCCTTCCGGTCTAGGCTGGCCTGTCCCACCTCCCCCTTGAGCTCATGCAACCTCTCTGTCACTCTGCTGGGCAGCCTAGCTCTGGCACTTCCCTCTGAGCCTCAGTTTCCTCATCTGTAAAATGGAAATGCGAGCGTTCCTCTGCTTGCACACAGTAGGGTTATGTCTTGATGTGCTCATCATAAAAAACATAGGGTGGTTTAAGCCCAGCATGTGGGCATCTGCCTGTGTCCCCAGCAGTCTGGGAAGCCGAGGCAGGATGTTCCAGCCCAGTCTGGGCAGCTCAGTGACTTAGCGAGACCGTGCTTCAAAATAAAAAATAAAGAAGGGGCTGGGGAATGCAGCTTGCTGTAAAGCCCTGGGTTCAGTTCCCACTATGAAAAATGCAAGAGAGAGAAGAAAAAGAGGGAAGGAAGAAGAGGAGGGGGGAGGAGAAAGGGGGAAGACGTGGAGAAAGGGAGGGACAGTGGGAGGGGAGAGAGGAGCGGGAGAGACAGTGAAGCCCCAGACACACTGGCTGGCCTCCCTACGAACACGGACAGTCCTGGGTTTTCCTGCTTCGTGACTGCACAGCTCACTGAGAGCCGGGAAGATTTCACATTCAAATTGAATTCACACATTCTCTTCTGAATGTGCGTCCCTTTTGCATCACCGTAAAGCTGAGAGGTCACGGGTCATCCCAAATCAGGGACTCTGCGTCCAGGATCATTATGACCGTAACATGCGACAAGGGTCCAACCACCCTCTTCACCTGGGAAATAATTCCGCACCGGCTATGGGCCAGTCTCCACTAAGAGTCACGCTGCGGTCACGCTGTAGTGGCTTTAAACTGTGTCTAAGATCTCCCTTCTGAGAGGCAGAGCCGAATTCCCCTCTTAGGAACCTGGGCTGGACTTGGTGACTCGTTTCTGAGAAAGCAGAGGGACACCGCGTGATCGGGAGCTTAACCCACCGTGGGTGCCGTGGCCTCCACCCCCTACTGTCCAGACCCCGTCTGGAGGAAGCTGGTCATGGAGTCCGGAAGACACTCAGGCACACGCCGAGGTCAGGCATGGAGAACGAAGGCCCCCTCTGAGCAGCAGGGAGCGCCTACCTGCAGCCCGCGGACCCCCCAGCTCCGGGCAAGCCTTCTATCAACTCAGCCCAGCTGACATTCTATCTATAACCTTGGGCGAGATCCTGAGACCCCGCCAAGCCATCCCTGAGTTCCTGACCTGCTTAAACCATGAAATAATAAGCTTCTGTTGTCTTGAACCACTGCAGGTTAGGGGTGATTTGTTAGTAACAGAAAACGGGAACATGTGCATCTTTTAATTCTCACAACACGTGTGCTATTAGCCCCGTTGTACAGATGAGAAAACTGAGGCACAAAGAGAAAAGACACTTGCCCACTGCCACTCAATAAAGAGAGGGTGGATTTAAGACCTCAGACGTGGCCCATCGGAATCACAGGGGGGTGTGCGGTGAGGTCACTGCTGAAGGCTGAATGCCAATCTCTCTGGACTGTGTCATGAGCCAGTGGACTCCCAGTTACAGGACGGTAAAACACACTCCTTGATGTACTTCTCTGGCATCAAGTAGGTGCTTGTTAGACACATGTGTAAGTGGGAGACAGGGTTTTCGGGTCCTGCGTGGCTCTGGGAAGATCCCTTAGCCGAATCTTTTGACACATTAGTGGAGTCTAGTGCAAGGCACGAACGGAGTTCTTCAGACCCCATACCTGAATGTTTAAAAGGTATAACTCAAACTAATAAGCAGTTAAATAAAATATGGCAAACAGACTTTCACAATAGCAAAATATAAAATATGTATAAAGCTATAGTTTTTATCTGGCTGAAAGTCAGCAGAGCATCAAAGATGACTGAATGTAATTATTGTTGTACATGTCTGGGTAGGCTGTTGATGGGCTGATGATATTTTAATGAGTGATAAAATAAAAACATACATGATTCATAATTTTTGAAAAATTTGTATATGTTTTACGAGCTGGGGACTGAACCCGTGGGCTTTTACACACTAATCAAGTATTGTGCCACTGAATTAACTGCCCCGTCCCTTATAATTTAGTATGTATTTATTCTATTAATTTTGTTTTTCTTGCCCTTATTCCAGCAAAATCAGAATTGTTGTGATAATCAAGATGTCCACATAATTTCTGTTCTGTTGCCAGCAATGAGAAACTGGACAACCTTTCTCAAGTAATTGTACTTCTTAGATAGTTTTTAATTAATTTCAACTTGAAATACTCGCTCTTTGGAGGACGTGGCAACAAATTGTCAATAAAATTCTTAAAGCAATATTTAGAATAGGCAATGAGCCATGAATTTTACATAGCGAGCTCAAGCATTGTAATGGGGTTGCACATAAGTTACAAATATTGCAGAAAATATTACAAGTGATTTAAGTAGTTCATATAATTTGTATCCCATCCGTCTTGCTTTTTTTTCCTCTCTCTCTCTCTCTCCCTCTCCCCTCCTCTCCCTTCCTCTCCCTCCCTCTCTCTTTCTCTTTCAACAATTTCTGGACCCAACAGGTTAGTAAGTGATTGATGTCCTGAGTGCTATATCTAGACCCACATATATACAGATTTAGGATAACATGGATTCTTTAATATTACAAGATGTCCCTCGGTTACCCTGCCCTTTCTTTTCAGAACCTCAGAACCACAAATTGGAACATGAAGAGAAGGAAAGAAATGGAGGCTTGGGCCCACTGGGAATTGACAGCGTTCGCGCTGAGAGGGAGGATTAACAAGTTAATTAGTCTTTTCTCTTACCTAAGAGCAAAGGCTCCCCCGCTCTGCTCAGAGCCCTCCTGCGCCCCAGGGCTGCATCCTCCGCCAGTATCAGCAGCTGCAGCTCCCGTCTGTGCTGTGTGGACATAGCCATTTTCACACGGAGGACACAGCAAGAAATGAGGAAGAGCAGCGTCCATCCTAAGAGTGGATGTTGAGGCCCACACGGTTGTATTGTGCCAAGTGACACAGGCTCCACATTTTCTCTAATAAATTACACGTGTCTGTGGTGTGTGTGTCTTTGTGCACGCTGTGTGGCTGTGCCCAAGTCACCCAGAAACCGAGGATAAATGTTCAGAAACGTGCAGAGCAATGGGCCGTCACTGCTACACACCCAAGCTCCTGCTTATCCTGCTAGCAGTTCGTTTTCTCAATAATTATTTTATGAACGTTCTAAGACGGATGTCATATGTTTCTCCCATCTCCTGCGCTTTGGGTACCACTGCTGTATGAAACATGGACTGTCATCTCAAAATAATGCATTGTATATTGGCATCAGTATTGTTGCAAGTTATGAAAGTTTTTTCATTACAGCTAAACAAAAAAATCACATAACTGTACAATCTTGGCTTCTTGTAAGTGCCTGTTCAATAGGATGAATTGTATTCACAGCAGTGTGGGACAGGTCTCCAGGACTTTCACATCTTACAAGATTAGAAATCTGTACTCTTCCAACAAATCCCTTTACCCCTCCTCCCAGCCCCAGGTGCTGTTTTCTGCTGCTATGCATTTGGCTACTTTAGGTACACACTTTGTGTTCCAGTAAGATAGGTGTCCCCAGAGCCCCATATGTTGAAGGCTGGGTCCCTAGCGTGTGGTGTTATTGGGAAGTGGTGAAACCTTCAGAGGCCTAGTGGAAGAAAGTTAGGTCACCGGGGGAGGGTGGTATTCTCTTTGAGGGAATTTGAGACCCCATGCCCCTCCTTTCTCTCTTTGACTTCCTGGCCACCATGAGGTAAGCAGCTTCTTCTGCCACATGCTCTGTCCTTTCCAGGGGCCCAAAAGCAATAGGATCCATCAACCATGAACTGGAACCTCTAAAACTGTGAGCCAGGAGAAACTTTTCCTCCTTATAAGTTCTTGATCTCAGATATTTTGTCACAGTGACAGAAAGCTGACCAACACACTATGAAAGCATTTTAATTGTCTTTATGAAGGTACCACATTGGAAATTTATAAACTAAAATGGTTCTTTGTCATGGATAGTTTGAGAAACTCTGCTCTCAGAATACAAGGCCTAGGAAAAGGCCCTCTCACCCAAGGATGTCCAAAAGCTTTTCTCATTTACCTTCTGGGCTACAGTTTCTCACACTGCAACAACAGTGATCGAGTAGTGATGCTCTGATGGCTTTGGAGCTAAATCACCCAGAATGCTCTGGTCACTGGAATTCCCCGAGTTAGGACAGGCCTGCTGACTGAGCAGCCATGTCCATCCCGGTGACCCTATTCCAAGTCCCATTTCATGCACCAAAGACTCCTTTGTCTCTGCTGACACCTGGTTTCCTGCCTCTGCAGTCACAGAGAAGCTTCCTCTGTGGATGACACATGCTGGCTACCGCCACGGTCTGTGTCCTGGCCACAGGCTCATGGCATCACCCCCAAAGCCCACATTCCTCTGGGGGTGACTGCCACCCCTCCTTCCCATGATTCACAGAGGCCGAACAGGATGAATCGACGCTAGTTACAGTCCAGCCAGGGAGAGGCTCCATATTCTAGACCTTGATCAGGAAGGGATCTGATCCTGCTTTTTCTCTTATTTCATAAGTAAGACACATTTACTGCAAACAACTTGAAACGGTTGTTTCCATCGCCCGTAATCCCAGCACCCTGATGATAAGCATCTTAACATTTCAGTGGCTATCTTGTCTGCTTTCTTTCACATGTTATTTTTTAAACAACATGAACAGGAATGTGCTGCCTCAACTGTTTATAGCCTGCTTTTTCCATTCAACAATATATCATGAACATTCTACATCTATAAATGACTGTTAGCTCAACAGTTTGAGTGACTGCAGAGTATGCTATTGTGTATGTTTGGCAATTAAGAGACTAGTATCCTTTGATCTCCCCCCCCACACACACACACAATTCCTGTAGTCAATTTTTTCACTATTTCCCTTGGATATAATCTTAGAGGTCAAGTTCCTAAACCAAAGGAGATATGCATGCCCTATTAAAAGATTTAGCTACAGGACTTCAGGACTTGAAAATATTGATTAACGCTGGCATCAAAAAGTACCTCGAGAGGCCCAGGGGTGTGGCTCAGTGGCAGAGCATTAGCTCAGCATGTGCGAGGCCCTGAGTTTCATCCTCAGCAAAAAAGAAAAACATGTATCAAAAGTGCTCCTCTCACCTCATGCCTTCCAACACTGGGTAATTATCACTTCATATTTCATTGCTGTTTTAATCTGTATTTCATTTGAGGCTTTTGAACACGTCTTCCTTAAGCACACAGGTCCGTTTGACAGAGCTGGATCTTGGGAGGTTCCATTCAACTCTTTAAGCGCTGTGAAGAGGGGCAGGAAGACAGCCAGCTGCCCCTCTGAGCAGAGTGAAAGGCAGGTGAGGTGATGCCCCGTGCGGGCATCTCCTGTGCTTCTGGGGAGACTCAGCCCAGGAGACTCCCAGAGGGGACAGTGTCCACAGCGCTTTGGCAGAGGGAGCAGCAGGACATCCAGCCCAGGCAGGACGAGGACATCAGGGCTCCTGGAGTAGGTGACAGCAGGTGAAGAGGCTACGAGGAGTACAGGGACAGCGTGGGCAGAGATCAGGGCACAGAGGGAACAGACCTTCAAGATGCTCCAGGAAGGCCTGGGCACAGGCTCCACCCAGCGGGCAGGGGGAGGTCGGAAGGATCCGAGGACGGGGAGGGCATCATTAATTCACTTAATGCACAAGTGTGTGACCCCTGTCCTCACAATTTATGCATTGGGGTATCAGTTCTAGAACAGCAGTTCTTCCACTTTGGAGTAAAAGTCTCTTTAAGGTCTTCGGGTCATTATCACCACCATCACCAGCAGCACCATCACCAGCACCAGCATCATCATGATGCGGGGAGTCAAACCCCTGGCTTCACGCAGCCTAAGCCGCTGAGCTGCACCCCCAGTCATACCCTTCACATTTTTTGGAGGAGACACTCCAGAGAAGCTTTACTTACATATAATAGATTACTGAGATAACCCCTAATATCATATTTACTTACAATAGAAATTAAACAAGGAAATCCAATTCAAATTAATAATCCACTATGTTAAAATAAATCTTGCTTTTTTATGAAAGATAATTGTTTTCCAAAATAAAATACTGGGTGGGCAGAGTGGTATTATTATTTTACATCCTTGGAGATTCTTTCATGTGTGACTTATCATGAAAAAAAAAAAACACCAGCTGTGCAAATTTCCCGAGGGGGCCTCGCGGACCCGGTTTCACCCCAGAGGTGCCTGGGGCGGGCGGGAAGCGGTCAGGGCTCCGGCTCCGCGCTGGGCGGAGGAGATGATGGACGGTGTGTGGAGCTCAGCGCTGCGGACTCCCACGCGCAGAACCCGGAGCCGGCCAGGGCCGAGGAGGGGACGCATCTGTGCGGGAGGACCGCGTCGCTGAGGACCAGGCCGTCTGTCGGGGCTCAGGAGAGTCCTCCAGGGGAGGGCTGGGAGGGAGCCCCTTTGGACGCTGACTGCAGGTTCCCAGCCGGCTCCCAGGGCCGCCGCCCAGTGTGGCCTGACGGGGCCAGCCCCGCAGGGAAGGAGAGCGGGGTGCCCGGGCGGAGCAGGGAACCCCAGGGAGAAGCGTGTCCAGGGCCTCCAGCGGGAGAGGGACTAAGGGAGGTTTCTTTGCCTGCGCTGAGGCCCAGGCACCTTAGGCAAATGAACGGGTCTCCCAGCAAATCCTGAGACAGCAGAAGTATCTCCATCCCCACAGCAAGGGTGAGGCGCTGAGGGGAGGCTGAGCACTCCCTCGGAAGGCACGGTGTGATGGGGCGCCGGTCCCCAGTGTGCGGGTGGGGCCCCGGAGTGCTCCCGCAGACAGGAAGGGCTCTGGGGTGCTCCTCTCCTCCACTGGAATGAGCCAGACATGGGGTCAAGGCGGCAAGGGAAGAAACAGCGCGTGCCAGGCCCGGAGGGGCCCAGAGAGCTGCAGGCGGGGCTGACGTGGGGAAAGCAAGGCCCCCGGGAGAACACGCAGGCTGTGGGGAGGGCAGCCGGGCACCCGGCCCCCAAAAGCGTGAAAAGGGGGGGTCCGCGCTCCCCCCGGGGCCCCGAGGCTCGGCACACTCCTCACGTCTACACTCAGGCCATCCCCACGCGCTGGCCCTGCCACCCAGGGACGCTGCAGGAGCTCCACAGAGCCGCTGCGGCCTCCGCGTCTTTCCCGCCCTGCAGGCTCCTCCGACGTCACCAGCTCCTGCCGCGCCCTGCCCTCAGCCTCCTGCCTGGGCCCCACGCTGGGCTCCCATGGGCCTCTGTGCGGGCTGGCCCTCCTGTCCACACCTAACGTTCGTGGCCTCTGCTCCCTCCCACAGCCCTTGGTGGTACCTTCGGCCTGGAGAGTAGAGCGCCATTACACCACACAGGATCTTGACTGTCCTGCACTGCCAGCCTCTAGAGATGGGGAGAAACCGCAGGCAGGGAAGCCTGCCTTGGACCCCACGGCACAGAGCCCATGCTTGGCACGGGCGCTCAGGAGTACTTGGTGAATGAACAAATGCATCAGGCCTGGGGCCTGCTGCCAAGGAGCTCAGGAGCTTGAGACAGACATTATAATCCAAAGTGCCCCGCCCTGGCACGGGGAACAGCCACAGAGGGCAGAGGAAGGAGCCATAGACAACTCAGAATTTCTTCACAACAGAGGTGAGCTTCTTTAGAATTTTCACAGACTCTAAGGAAGAATTAGTCTAAGTCAGGACACCAACCTGCCCTCAGTAAGCGAAGAGCTCGTGCACGCACATCCCTGAAGAAACCAGGGAGAACTTCAGCATGGCTGGGTCCAGGCCCTCCAGCAGCACCCTTGATTGGCCATCTCCTGCTCTGTTTCCTGCAGAAGAGCTTTATTCCCAGCGCGAATCCCTGGCCCACAGGACCCCCAGCCCCGCGTCTGCAGGACATTCCTCGGTCCAGCGCGCTGCGCCTTCTCTTCACGGCTTGGGCTCCTCCACTGACTCGCCCCGTGGCTCTGGCGCGTGGCTGTGCCAATGGCCCTGTCCCCTCCCCTTCTCACTCCCAGACTCACCCCACGCATTCGCTCTGCCCTGCCCTCCAGGCGCAGTATGGCCAGGGCGGCTGGCATGGAGGTGTAGGGATGCCAAGCTGCTTCAGGCTGGCCCTGCGGGGCACCGGCAGGCACCTCTGGATAGGGACAGACAGGGTCTCCGGCCTCTCACAGTCCTGCTCGGGGCCTAGCGCACAGTCCGTGCTCAATACATATAGCCGGCTCTTGGGACGCCTGGCCTCCCTCCACCCCACCCCTAGGATGGTGGAGGCGAGCTCCTCGGGCGCCTTCCCTGGCACTGCACCCTTCCTGAGGGCTCCGCGGAGACCCAGTGTCTGTCTGGGACCCAGCGTCTCTTCCTGGTGCGCACAGCTGTCTTCCCGTCGCCCCACCCCTGGCTTCTCCTTAACGAGGCTTTCCCGTGTGCGCCAGGAAGCAGCCGTTTGATCTCCGGCCTGGTGTCGCTATCTTTGATATCACACACCGAGCAGAGCAGCTACGGGACCCGGCTGCATCCAAACCTGGGCGCGGCTGTCTCTGGAGCAGGGCCTCTGGCAGGTGCCCGTCTGCTCAGCTTTGGCTTCCCGTTAAGCAGAAAGGCCTGTGTAAGTAGATGTTCATTTGTACATACATTAGCCACCCATGGATTTGGTAAAATGTCACCTGATCCCCAGTTTTTTCTTTTATGTTTTTAATTTGAATTTTCTTTTATTTATTTATTTATTTATTTATTTATTTATTTATTTATTTATTTATTTATTTATTTTAGAGCCGGGTCTCACTTTGTAGTAGCTCAGGCTGGTCCTAAGCTCACTATGGAGCCCAAGCAAGCCTTGAACTCAGCAATCCTTCTGCCTCTGCCTCCCGAGTGCTGGGATGACAGGCGTGAGCCACCATGCCCGGTGCCCCTTTTTAAACTTCAGCAACTATTTCCAGTTCACAACGTGGAACCCTTAAGGCCAAGGGAGAACAACTTGTCCAATACCCTCAGCCAGGCACGGGGTGGGCTTGTTGATTACTCCCGTGCCCTAAAGCCAAGGTTTCTGGGAGTGCTGTGGTCAGCCTGGTCCCCCGGCCTGCTCTGCTGTGGGTAGGTCGGGGCGGCTGGAGCACTTTGGGCAGGCCGGGCCCGGACTTGGGGAGGAACACTTTCAAAGCGGGGGAAAGTCCTTCCACAACTCCTCACAGAACTCAAGGGCTCATGGCCATGTCGGCCCACTGCACGTGGAGGACTCCAGAGGAACAAGGCACCGTGACCGGGCACTGGCGGTGCCCTCTGCCCAGGACGGCGCGTGGTGAGCGGGAGGCTCCCAGAAGTCTCTCTGGATGGAGGGGACAAGGTCAGGCTCGGAGTCCCACAGCCAGGTCCCTGGGGAAATGGCGGGGAGACGGGGGTGAGGGACGGTAGAGATGCTGAGAGAGAGAAAAGAGAAATAACAAGAAAGAAGGGGAGGAAGCGAGGGGAAAGGCGGGAGCGAGGAGGGAGGGGACAGAAACGGGCCCATGGGCGCCTCTCCATGTTCTGAGCACAGCCCACCTCCAGGTCCAGCGGGATGGAGGGGACAGGGCATAAAAACACTTGTGCCTTGCCAGCCTTGCCAGCCCTGCCCGGCCTTGTGCCCTTGTGGCTGCAGAGTGGGCGAGGCGTGGAGAGGTCCCAAGGGCCCGGGTGATGCTCAGCAGCTGGCAGTCGCTGTGAGTCACGCCCCTTTCCTAAGTCAGTTTTTGGATCTGTGAACCGTCAGGGTTGGGCCCCGCATAGGTGGCCGTGCCCGTGCCTGCGTGATGTGCGCGCTGTCAGAGGTGATATCTGGATCCCGCTGCCCCGGCTCTGGGCCTCCCCCAGCTCCCCCCTCGCCTGGCTCCTTCCTCCCTCTGCCAGAAAAATCCCAACCATGGAAAAAATGAGCGCTCAGAGCCAGCCCCTGGGGAGGAAACGTGCTGTTTCCATCTCTTCCTGCTCCGCAGGCCGCCATTATCGGGCACCTTCTGTGTGCCGGGCCCGGAGCCGAGGTCTGCCAGCAGGCCCGCCGCACGGAGCCGCTCCCGGTCCCACCTGGCAGAGGAGGAAGCCAGCGCCTCTCAGGGTGAAGCAACCAGGCCGGGCCGTGCACCGACTTAGAGGCTGGGACCAGACAGCAGGGTGAGACCGGAGCCGAGACTATCAGGCCTGTGGCGTGGGGCACACCGCTCCTGCCCACGGGCCTCGGTTTCCCACGGAAGAAGCAGAACAGCTGCAGAGCCCCTGGCAAGAGCAGGCTGGTGGACGCAGCTATGCGGAGCAAGGAACTGAGGCTCAGGCCCGAGCCGCAGCCCCAGCTCTGCCGCCCGCAGCTGGTGACCTCTGGCGAGTGGCTTGGCTTTGCCGAGCCTGTGTGTCAGGGAGTGCTGCAGGGAGACGACGGGGATGCGCATCAAGGGCCCATGAGCGCCTGGCACGGAGGGCGGACCTTTGATCTCTGCCCTCGGTCCCTGGTGGGGTGTGGGAAGGAAAAGCAGGGATTAGCCTGGGTCCCTTTCCTGGGGCGGCACTTTTAACCACGACCTCCCCCAGGGATCCGCCCTGCCCCCTTCCAGGCCCTGGGCCAGGCTGTGTTTGCCGTGGGGATCTGGGCCGCGGGGGCCCGAGCCTTTCATTCCCGGGCAGCTTTGCTTGCTTTAGGCGGTAGGGCCTTGGCCGGCTCTGCCCGGCTCCCCGGGAGCAGATGGGCCGCAGCGGGAACGCAGCAGCCACCGGCCCTAAGAGGATTTTCTTCCCACCCTTTGTGCTACTCCCCATGGGCCGCAGCGCCCAGACCACAAAGGCCGTTTGTGTGGCCGCCTCTGGGGGTGCAGGGGTCACAGCTGACAGCGGTGCCCCTGGAGATGGCAGCACCTGAGCAGGGACACCCACAGCCCTGGGGCGCCTCAACTCAGGGCCGGCGAAGGGATGTTCTGGCCTCCCCTCAACCCGGCAGGTCAGTTGGCCACGTGCAGGAAGGGGGACCCCTGGCAGGTTCTTAGCCAGACCGCCCAGGAGGGTCCGCACCACCCATCAGCTCACGGGGGCTGGGGCCGGGCTGAGGCGCACGCAGGTGAGTGGGTAACCAGGATTCATTCCTATGAACCCCAACAACTGGCAGAGTGCCTGAAATCTTAGAAATGTGGTCTCCTTTCCTGCCGTGGATTCCCCGTGGCTGCGGCCATCAGGAGCTTCCTAGAGGATGAAGGCCGGGACCGGGACGCCAGATGGACTTACCAAGTTGAAGCCAGGAAGCCAGAAGCGGCCCCAGAGGGACATCTGGTGGCATAGGTTAGGCCAGGCGCCAGGGAGAGGTGGAGGCTGGGCAAGAAAAAGGACGTGAATCATCTTTGAGTTTATTTTTTAAAACGGATAAGCCAAGTGTGATGGTGCATACCTGTAAGTTCTAGGTACTAGGAGGCTGAGGCAGGAGAATCACACCATCAAGGTCAGCATGGGCAACTTAGCAAGATCCTATCAAAATAAAAAGTGCTGGGTGGGGTATCTCAGTGGAAAAATGCTTCTCTGGCATGTCTGAAGCCCTGGATTTGGTCCGTTGGACTGAATACATGCTTCTGAGCTCCAAGTGCATATCTGGCCCTATTCTAGGGCCTGCGACATGCTCATGAGTTATGGAATCAAGTTCATGCCTATCAAGTGGATTCCTTAAGAAAGACATATTTTATACAACGATGAGATTGGGCCAAAGTTACCAAAAGGCTCTTGGGAGGGTAATATTTGAGACATCTAGAAATATGCCCAGGAGGCCTGGGGCAGAGACGAACAGGGCAACATGGACAGCCCGGTGCATTCTCCAGGGCCC
>PVIC010041725.1:0-16097 GCA_004025085.1 Thryonomys swinderianus | reverse complement strand
AAAAAAAAAAAAAAAAAAAAAAAAAAAAAAAAAAAAAAAAAAAAAAAAAAGAGGCAAAGTGTAGTTCCTCTTTCAGGATGAATTTGAGCAAAGCCCATGGAATTAAACTAGACCTGCTTCATAATCTCAGATTTCCTTTAGCACAATTATTTTAGGGCCTTTTTTCTTCTCAGTGTATTTTTTGGCAGACAGAATAAGATGGACTCAAGAGCCTTTATTGTCAGACTGTGATTTAACCTTGTGTATGTAGATGCTATTCATCCTAACAAGTTAATCCTATCTTACTCCTACTGCTCATTGCTTATTTGAGGTTTTGTTTTTACTTCTTACCCATGTGTGTTCTCCATTTTCTTTTCTACTTCTCTACTTACTTTCTTCTTTTTTTACTTACACAAGAATTAAATGAAGCAATGTCTAGAGCATGTATTAAGTTCTCAGAAAAAATCATACAACATGGTAATAATCTATAAAGGCAATTTATACATTTAGATAATTAAATACAACAGTAATAAAAGCTTTGGACAAGAAACTTTGACAAGATCAGTTGGTACCTGACCTGGAGCATAAACTTTTGACATACTTTCAAGTGTACCTTCCCCTCTGAGTACCATTCTTCTTAGTTATTTTTTCCTAGACACTTGTACTTGATTGTATTTTGCTAGAATGAACTTATCATGTACTTTACTGTACCTTTTTGCAAACTCCATGAATCCATTAATAAATATTGTTTGGCATTATCTCTGTCTCTTCTACATCTCTACTTTTAGTGACATCTAAGGAATCCATGCAAGCAATTTCTGCTGTAATGTTCAGGTCATTATAAAATTGGTTAATAAGTCTTTTTATGCAGCCTGTGCATAACCCAGTTTCTATTAGTTCTTTGTAGCTCTGCTGTGTTTTTTCCTTCCATTGTATCACATACAGTTAAAAATACAGTATAAACAAAAGTTATTTTCAAATTACAATTCGGATAGAAAAAGACCCTTCTCAGAAAACTCTTTACTGTTCATGAGAAATCAAAACTATCATTGAACTGGGTCTTCTGGTATAGACTGTCCTGTCTCCAGTTACATAAACTTGTTTGCCAATTCTGTTTAGATCTCCCGAGGTCACAGACAGCTGTGTTTTGAATTTTGCATCCTTTGGAAGAAGAATAGATGCTTGAATAGCTCTTATTTGACATGCTAGACCTTAGAAAAACCAAACGTTCATGCATTATTATAAATTCCAAGCACATCATGCAGAACCTGTGTGAGCTCCCAGACAGAAATCCATAATATTTCTAGGAAATAGACTGATTTAGTTACTAAAGCCATGTTTTTCTCTATTATAATGTGAGAAACAGGAATGTTTACATCTCAGTTAGACTGTATGAAGGCAGCAACCAGATTGAAAAATCAAAGTAGCAAAAAGTTGTTCAGTTAGGCCGGGTTTGGTGGCTCACGCCTATAATCCCAGCACTCAGGAGGCAGAGACAGGAGGATGGCTGAGTTCAAGGCTTGCCTGGACTACATAGTGAGCTCAGAGCCAGCCTGAACTACAAAGTGAGACCCTGTCTCAAAAAGAAAAAAAAAAAAAAGTTGTTCAGTTAGGCTGTGGCTAAATTTATAGCATAAAAAAATTAATGTATCACATTTAAGCAAATGAAGAAGAAAGAAAGGAATACCATTCCTGGTAGAAGTATATGATAACCTTTATTCCCAAGAGCATGGATTTAAAATGTTAATAACACATAGTGAGGTACATTCATTGAGAAGAGTAAGAGTTTTTAAAATAGAGATTGGGGACTCCCAGTTTCATCAACTCATTCTCTAAAATTGAATGTGAATACTAGAGTGTCCCACTAAAAGATTATTACTTAGCATTGAACTGTTCTACAGTTCAGAATTTGTTTTTTTAAAAATCATAACATGCTAGTTTCACAGCAATTTCACCTGACAGTTTTGGATACAAATATATTACCAGTGGTATATATTCAGTACCGCTCCTAACAACATAAAAAAAAAAGAATAAATTTATTGGACTAAGACAATAACAATTCTCATTAAAATGAAATACTCACCAAACATATAGACTTTAATAACAACCTATTAGAATTTTAACCAACAATGGTTCAATCCAGAGCAAATATAGAAAGTCTGCTTAATATTTTTGGTTGAAGTTCTAAGATTTAGAACAGTGACTGATATATAATACTTGTTTTAGTGCAGTATTACTATGTGACAAACTACATCAAAATAAAGTGACTTAAAGCAATAATTTAGCTGGGCATAGTGGCACACACCCACCTGTAATTACAGCAATTGGGAAGCTGAGGCAGGAGGGTCGCTGTGAATTCGAGGCCAGCCTAGGCTTCATAGTGAGTTTATATCAGCATGAACTACACAGTAAAACCTTATCTTAAAAACAAAAACAGGGCTGGAGATTTAGCTCAGTGGTTCCAGTACCTGCCTAGCAAGCAGAAGGTCCTGAGTTTGATCCTCAGTAACCCTATACAACAATACCAGGTATGGTGACTCATGGCCACCAGCAATCAGTACTGCACACCACAGTGCTGGGCATGATGGTTCATGCCTGTAATCCCAGCACTCAGGAGGCAGAGGCAGGAGGATTGCTGAGTTCAAGTCTTGCCTGGGCACCATAGTGAGCTCAGGGCCAGCCTGAACTACAAAGTGAGGCCCTGTCTCAAAAAAAAAATCCTTATTTACTGGCTAAGTACCTCTTCTTCATATAGGATAGCCCAGATCTTCCTGCCATAGCATTCAGTCGAGAGTTCAACAGAGGCTAAAACATCCAGAATAAGCCCAGTTCATCTATGGCCTCTCTTTTTGTCCTCTGTGCATTCCACAGCCCAGTACAGATCTCTTTACAGCATGCTGACTGGCTTCCAAGAGTGCTAGCTGCCAGGCCATTTTAAGGCTCACAGGCAGTGATAGAAATATATTTTTATTTCTATTGGCTGAAGCAGTCATAAATCCAGCCTAGATTCAGAGGTGGGTAAATTGTCTCTGCCTCTTGACATGATGAATTGCAAAGAATTTGTGACGATCTTTAATATACCAGGTAATTTTGTAGTAACAGTTGACTGATTCTATGAATATTGCATTAGAATTTCTTTATGCTTTTGGTTGCACTGAAGTAATTCTTACATTATAAATTGTAGAAGAATTTACTAAGTAGTTCATGAAAAATCAAGAGATATTACCTTGACAGAAATGGTTGTTGTTATTTAAATAGATAAAGCCTATATCACTTATGGTTATTAAAACTCTTTGTAAGGATGTCGAATCAGGCATTGTCCAAATCATTCTGATTTTCTCTTTTCTGTGAAGTTCCATAATTTTATGTGTTCCTAAAATTATCATGTGTTCCATAATTTTCTATCAATTTGTAGAACATTAGATACCTATATTCACACTTCAGAAGAAAAATTAATACTGTGCTGAATATGAGTTGGGGTAAGGGCTTCTGCCATTTACAGTTCATTCACTTCATTTTTCTCATAACTGAAAACAAATCAAGATTTGATGATTCCATTCTTCAAAAAAGAACTCACAGATAAAATAGACATGGTTGTAGGATTCCTGCATTCTTTTTTTTTCTTTTTATTAAAGTACAAGGAGCTCACAAATGGTGTCTTAGTCCATTTTCTGTTGATATACTAGAATCCCTAAGACTGAGTAACTTCTCAAGAATAGAGATTTATTTTGCCTCATGGTTCTGGAATCTAGGAAGGCCAATTTTATGCAGCCACGTTTGACAAAGGTTTTGAAATGCATCAACTCATGCCAGAAAGCAGAATGATAAACAGGGAAGGGTGGGAGAAGGGAGGAGGGGGAAGAACTGCCATAATAGCTAATGCATTCATGTGAGAAACGGTAGTTATCCATTGGTGAGGACTCTGCCCGTGAGCTACACACCATCCATTAAACCTCCCCCTTCCCAACACTGCTGCACTGAAGAATTGGGTTCCAACATATGAGCATTTTTAAGGGACACAGACTATCATATATGATTAATGCAACCTATCAGTCTCTCTGGTTGTTGAGAAATACAGAAAATGTACTTTAAAGAAGATGGATTCAGAATTTACAGATACAGAAAATGTATTTAAAGAAGATGGATTCAGAATTTACCAAGTAAAAATTAAATTTGTCATGAAATTAAATCTCAATTTTGGTTCTTACATAGCCTCTTTTAACCTTTTCTCCATGTCTTTGCTGAAATAAGCTAACCATTCTTCCTAGCTTAGTAGGGGGAAATGTTAATAACTGCAAGGTTCTGACATTCCCTGAACAGATTACCTTTTTATAAATGGTTTCTCAAAATTCAGTGATTTTTGAAAAATGCTCAAGAAATGTTAAAATGCAAATTCATGGGAGTACTCCAAACTATTTCAGTATATTAAGAGCCCAGATCTAAATGTATTACCAAAGCTGATGCACATGTAGGTGATTTGTAGTCCACATTTTTAGAATTTCAGTTTAGATCTCCTCCAAGATGGGCTGAAACTGACAAGGTTTAAAGGATCAATGCCATATCCTGTTCTCCTATTGGCAGGAGGTGATTAAGGAATAGAAAACAGCATATTGGTTCACTGGATTATTAGAGTTGATGTCATTTCCTTACCAAGCTCTCTCTGTCTCTATCTCTGTTTCCTCCTCCCTCCATTTTTCCCTTTTTTCTCTCTTTCCCTCCCCCCTTCTCTCGAACTCAGGCAAGCCTCCCTCTCTCCCTCTGTCCCTAGCCATCCACCCACTCACACAGGAAATTGAACCCAGGACCTCAAGCATGCTAGGCAAGTATTCTACCACAGAGCTACACTCTGAACCTTTAGTTATTTTTTCATTTGCATCAGTGCTAAAATGTTTGTGAGAATAGATAAAGAATGTTTTGGGCTGGGGATTTAGCTCAAGTGGTACCGCGCCAACCTTGGATGCATAAGGGCCCGAGTTCGATCCCTGGTACCGCAAAAAAAAAAAAAAAAAGAATGTTTCACTAGTTAGTTATTAGCCAAGTAAGTCATAGACTGACTTGTCTTACTTGATCCTATTTTGAGATTGATGTATATGCTCTTAGGACATAGTTACCAGACAAATCCCTTTGAAAAGAGTTCATATTAGTATGCTAAATAATTAATTTAGAATAATAAGTGGCTTTTCGGTGTGTGTTCACAAAAGGTAAAGGAGCTGGGTGTAGTGGCTCATGCCTATAATCCCAGCATTTAGGAGCCAAAGGCAGGAAATGCTGAGTTCAAGGCTTGCCTGGGCTACATAGTAAACTCAGGGCCAGCCTGTACTACAAAGTGAGACCCTGTCTGAAAAACAAAACAAACAAACAAAAATCTCTCAAAAGGTAAAGGAGTCACATATCTGTGTGTCTTATTTACTAAATCAAGAAATGTCTGTTGAGCATCTTGTAGGAGAAAGGCATTGTTCTAGGCAGTGTCAATAGTTGCTGTTATATCTTTTAGTCTTGTTGTTATTTCTAGCCCCACACTTAATGCTCCTCCATTTTAAAGAAGAATTTCTCATTGTCAGCAATAAAGATGGACAACAATGGTTCACCTGTCATATAAATCAGGCTATATATACCATGATTTATATTATTCAACTGGTCTACTAATGGTTAGTTTATGTCTGTGAAGGCCTAACAGTATTCTGGAAATCCTGATGTCATGTTCTTGGGCAGACTTTAATCATGTTTCTGAGCAGCAGATCCATAGAAGTTACTCATTATACTTGGCAATTCTTACATTTTGTGTATATTTCTGTAGAAAGACCTCTTTGTGGGTAGCTTAGGGATTAATGGTTCATTAAGATTCCTAGGTTTGGGAGATGGGATCTTGTAGTTAGGCTTCTACACTTTATTTCCTCCTTGAAGCCTGCATGTTCTTCTAGTTTGATTTTATTAATGGGACTATCATGAAAAGCTCTCTAAGAAATGAATTTTTAAATACATTAGTAATGGAAAAAATAGTTTACAGTGGTAGTCAGTCATCCTTTTATTATTTTTATTAGTATCTCTTCTTCCTTGTTTGAAGGCAGGGTTTCTCAGCAGTAGCACTACTGACATTTTGTGTTGGTAAATCTTAATTGCAAGGGTGTCCTGTGCATTATAGGATGCTCAGCAACACCTTTGGCCTTTACCAATTTAGTAAAAAAAATACCATTAGCATTCTCAGTTGTTGTGTCCTCCTGAATCACCTCCAAATGAAAACACACTGAAGAGTATGAGGAATGGCATAGACATCAGAATATCTAAAGAGAAACAATGCCAATATCTCATTGTGTCGTCTTCCAAAAAGTGCAAAAGTTCTGAAAGTACTGACAATTTTTGTTTGTTTGTTTTTGTTTTTTGTTTTTTGAGACAGGGTCTCGCTTTGTAGTTCGGGCTGGCTCTGAGCTCACTATGTAGCCTAGGCAAGCTTCGAACTCAGCAATCCTCCTGTCTCTGCCTCCCAAGTGCTGGGATGACAGGCATGAGCCACCACGCCCAGCACTGAATTCTCTTTTTTTAATCTTTTTTTGAGACGGGGTCTCGCTTTGTAGTTCAGGCTGGCTCTGAGCTCACTATGTAGCTAGCCTAGGCAAGCTTCGAACTCAGCAATCCTCCTGTCTCTGTCTCCCGAGTGCTGGGATTACAGGCGTGAGCCACCACGCCCAGCACTGTGGTATGTGGTGTTGATTGCTGGTGGGCGTGAATTGCCACGCCCAGCATTATATGTGGTTTCCGGATGGAATTCATGACCTTGCGCTTGCGAGGCAGGCGCCAGAACCACTGAGCTAATCCTCTGTCCCTAGTACTGACAATTTTAAGTCCACTGAATTCTTGAGAGTGGAATGATAAAGTATAAGCACCTCTTGATTCTCTGTTATTAATAACAAACCCAAAATGTTGCTAAATTAAGGAGTCTTAACGTATGGAATTCATAAGATAGAATATATTCTGTACATGTAAAATACCACTGCAGTGCTCATAGGTAAGAATTTATAAATACAGTATTGCAAAACTTCCAAGAGGAGAAGTTGGTAGCTGTTATGACTTGTGTCCACATGCCCACCCATAAGCCTCAGGGGGTCCTAGGTGGGGCTATTTAGAGGTAGTTGGATCTAGGGTGTATAATGCTGGGATAAAGGATGTGGTACTCATTTTGATTCCTGGAGCAATGCTAGGATTAAGGGTGCCTTACTCTGAAGTGAGTGCTACACACCCTAAGAGTAAGTAGCCAGGGACAGAAAGAATGCATCTGTTGTCACTTATAGCTTGCTGCTTCTCAGCTTCTGCTTTCATGAATTGTTTCTCTTCTGTGGTTCTTTTGCCATGCCAACCTGACTTGGAACCAGCAAATTACAAAGTGAAACCCCTACAAATTGTGAGCTACAATAAACCTTTCCTCCTCTAACTTTGGGTGTTGGATATTTTGTATCAGCAATGAGAAAAGTAACTATAACATTAGTCAAAACTTTTTAATACAAATGCGAAAACTCACTGTCATTTTACTTTAGAGCATAAAACTGGTAATAAGTGTTTTTTTATTTTTTTCTATCCATGAGAAGTTATCTATTTTCAGGAATTTCTTAGAGAAAATGGACTATATAATAGGAGACATGAGCCAATTCTGAAGGCATTCTTCTTTCAGTTAGAAAAATGTAACTGTGGGAAAGAGTCCCAAAGTACAGCCATTTTTTGGTTATAGTCAAAGTTCAACAGATTTCCTTAAGGGTATCTTTATAGACCCCACTCAAACACACCCATTTTTATACTTTAGTTTAAACGAATTGTTACATGTTTCTGTTTCTGTGAGGTCTATAAATGTCACAAAGTCTACTTGTCAGCATCATAGTCTTAGTCTTGTTGATTTAAGATACCACCTAGTTCGAAGAGATATAATTCACCTCTTGAGGTTTACTTTGTGAGAATGACCCATTGTGTGTTCCACAATTTGTAGAATTAACTTGCTTGTGGTTTTGAAAACTCTTGCCCTTTTGATTTTGCTAAATATGTAGAAATGTTCAAGTTTAACCTAATAATTCAAAATGTATACATTTGATTGACTATATTTATAAAATTACAATTCTCTAGCAGCAATTTCAAACTCTAAAAACTTATATGTTGGTTTTATTGTTCAGATTAAGAATGTTGGCAGGCAGTACCTGACAATGTCAATGTAAGAATTTTTACACAGTGCTTCAGGATATTTAAAAATCCCCAAAATGTTAACATAAAATCAACTTAAGTGATTTTTCTTTATCAGAGATATGCTTGAAACTGTAGCTACCATTTATTTAAAAATCTTAAACAACTAATTAATTGCCAAAAGATTATTTGGAATGAATTGCTCTCAAAATAGATTTCCTATAATAGAACACCAGCATCACCAAAGAACTTGTTAAAAATGAAAATTACTGGGCCGGAGGGTTAGCTCAGTGGTTCCGGCGCCTGCCTCGCAAGCACAAGGTCCTGAGTTCGATCCCCGGTAACCACATATAATGCTGGGCGTGGAGACACGCCCACCAACAATCAACACCGCATACCACAATGTGGGACGTGGTGGCTCACGCCTGTCATCCTAGCACTCGGGAGGCAGAGACAGGAGGATTGCTGAGTTCGAGGCTCGCTTAGGCTACATAGCAAGCTCAGAGCCAGCCTGAACTACAAAAACAGACCCTGTCTCAAAAAAAAAAAAAGAAAAGAAAATTCCTGGGCCCAACCCCATACATACTGAATCAGAGACTGGAGAACTTGGCTCAATGGTAAAGTACTTCTCGAGCTTAGATCAGTCTCTAGACTTGATCCCTACCACCACAAAAGACAAAAAGTAACAAAAATTTTAAATATCTCTGAAGATAGGGCCCAGCAATCTATATTAAACAACATCTCCAGGTGATTCTCTTGCACATCAAGATTTGAGACCTACTGTTTTAAGCCTTCATAAAATCACTATTACACTTTTTTCCCCTTGTTAACCTTCATGACATAGAAGCAAGTGATTTTCGCTAAGAAGTAAACATTTTTTGGCTATAAGCTCATTTTATCTGTATTGAATGATGAAGTCTATATTTTTGACACACTAGAAAAACGTGCCAGATTATTTAATTTTAACTAAATTGTTTTCTACTTAGCAAAAGCATTTTATTACCCTTTTTTAATCTTTGCTATAGAAATCCTATAGTAGCTTTTCAACAAAAGTATTAATATAATTACCAACATAAAGTTATGTGTGCCAGATTTACTAAATGAATTACAAAGAACATTTTTATTGACTGTTTACTTGTGTTGTCTCTTTTTTTCATAAAATATTAAAAATGTTTATGTTAGAACTCTAAATTAGCCTGCTAATGTTAGGACAGCAGAAAGAGCTCAGTGTTTGTTTGTTTTAGTAGTAGTACATGTTTACAGTACATAATGGTAACATTCATCATGTGGAGTTGGTACATGGATATAATATATCTTAATTCATTGTCCACCCTCTTTCCTTACTCCTTCCATCTCTTGGTCACCTTGCCTTTTGCAAAAGATCTGTCTCCTTGTTTCCTATTAACTATCTTTTATTTTGCTCTTTTATTTATATTTTGGGTTTTCACATAAGAAAAACCATGCAACTTTTAAGCTCATGTATCTGATTTATTTCACTTAATATTATGATTTCAAGGTACATCCATTTTTTAAATTTGAATTTTTATTAGTACATTATATATATATACACGTCATGATCACACACAATATTGAGAATTTGTACCAGCATATGACACAATCTAATTCTCATTTTTTCCCATTCCTCCTCACCCTACAGCCTGCTATCACTATATACATAAGCTTTGTTTCCCTATTTTTTATCATCATATTTTTTCTCCCCCTTGTTACTTACCTCTACACCCCATTTCCCTTTGGATATTTTCTATTGCACAATATCCATCATCTATACTAGAGCTCATTTACATCTTCAGTTTCTCATACCAGAAAAAAGATACGATATTTACAGATCTGTGACCTATTTATTGCACTTATAAATATGTCCTGAAGCACACCTCAGTTTCTATGTATTTATATTTACACATTTTGTATTTCTACCATAGTTAGCCAGAAGCCTCATATTGTTATTTCCTACTCATGTATAATTAGTTTTGATACCAGCCTTTTGACTGAGTCATTTCAAAAGTCCTTGATAGTCTCCTAATTACTGTTTTTCACCTGCACATTGAATATATGTTTGCAGTACAAAATGATCACATTCATCATATGGGATTTGTACATGTATGTAATACATCTTAATTCTTTTTTTTGTCCCCTTCCCCTCTCCTCCTTTCTTTTGACAAATACTACATTTTTGAGAGCTGTAGGAACTGTTTATAGCTATTTAGCTAACTCTAGGAAACAGCCCATATGCCTAATAGCCACAGCTTTGAAATAGCACCTATGTCTATCAACAGATGAACAAAGAAAATGTAATATTTATATACAGTGGAATATACTCTGACATAAGTAAGGATAAACTTGGGTATTTTTAGGTAAATGGTAGCACCTCAAGACCATAATGTTAAATGAAATAAATCAGATACATGTTTTTTTTATTTTTCCATGTGTATATTTTATTTCTTTTCTAAACTGATTTATTGGTACATTTTATACATACATTATGATCACATGTAACATCAAGAATTTGTACCTGTGCATGACACATCTTGATTCTCATTTTTTCCATTTTCTGCCCTCCCTACAATTCCTTGCTCCATATACCTAAACTTTGTTTCCTTTTTTTTAACACCAATTTTTTTCTTTCCCTTCTTTACTTTCCCTTACCTGCCCTTTCCCTTTTCCTTTTGAACACTGTCTTCCTATTTCACGATATCTATCATACATTTTGGAATTCATTTACATCATTACACCATTTCTCATACTGGAGGAAAAATACGGTATTTACACATCTGAGAATACAAGTTTAAATATTGCATTGCTCCTCATGTGTGAAAAACCTAAAGGGTAAATAAGGACCAAAACAGAGGATTGATACTGGAAAGTAGAAAGAACATGTTCAAATGGTAAGAGGAGAAAAGAGATTGGAGGGATAATGGGAAGAACTGAAAAGAGTTTTTTTTTTAAAAAGATAATGGAAGGAGAAAAATAGAAACAAAGCTGTTAAAAATGGGGAGGGGAAGAAGGATTGAAGAAAGGGGAGGGGCATGAAAAAAATAATAAAGACATATTTCATACCAGCACAAATTCCCTGTTCGTAATGAATTTGATCATGATATATGATAAATATATAGTAATATTTTTAATTAGGCTACTGTAAAATTGGGTATGCATGCACCTCTATGGTATGATGACTTTAACTTTTTCAGGAGGATACTCAGAAGAGATTAGCTGGGTCAAATAGAACCTTTAGTTTAAGGTTTCTTTGAGGAATCTCCATATTGCCTTCCATAGCGATTGTACCAATTTACATTCCCATGAACAATGAAGAAGGGTTCCATTTTCCTTGCAGATTTGCCAGTGCCTGTGATTGGTTGATTCTTGATACTGCCATTCTTTCTCATATGAGATGGACTTTCAGTGTTATTTTATTTTATATTTTTGAATGGGCCAGTGATGTTGAGCATTTTTTCATGTTATTATTGGTCATTTGTACTTCCTCAGTTGAGAAGTGTGTGTTCTTTCAAGTGCCCATGTTTGAATTAGGTCTTCAAATTTGGGGTGGGATTCTAATTCTTTGATATATTCTAAATATTACTCCTTTCTTTGAGAGGCAGCTGGAAGAAAAAAATTTTTCTAATTTTGTAGGTTGTTTCTTCAATCTGTTGGTGGTTCCCTGAAAGTATTCAATCTAAAATCAGGAGTAGGACAAGGATGCCCACTATCACCACTTCTGTTCAACAGTAGTTCTTGAAACCTTAGCCAGAGCAATTGGACCAAAGAAAGAAAAGGAATTTAGATAGGAAAGGAGGAAGTTAAACTATCATTATTTGCTGACAACATGATAACTCTGTATAGAAAACCCAAGAAACTCTACCAAAAAACTGCAATTAATATCCAAATTTAGTAGCATGGCAAGATATAGTCAACACAAATCAATAGCATTCCTGTGCTTTCACACAGACACCTGAACCACTGAATGAATGCAAACTCACTAAGAAAGGAATTAGGGAAAACACCCCTTTCACAGTAGCATCAAGAAAAATTGAATACTTAGAAATTAACCTAACCAAGGAAGTGAAAAATCTTTGCAAAGAAAACTACAGTGTTCTGAAAAAGGAGACCAAACAGTGCACTAGACAGACCCACAAGCGCTACTTTGTTTCTCCCTGGCCTGGAGGTGAACAAGGATGAATAATAAAGAGAGAAGAGACAGCTCAATGGGAGGGCAGCCTGGGGGTTCCTACCGCTAGGAGGCAGGGGAGCCTCAATCCTTTGGTTTATCTCATTTCATTCACCCAGGTATGGGCACAAGCAATCAAAATAAAACAAGATACCTGTGGTTTCCAGTATACATTCCTACTTTCTCTGGTAAACAATTTAACCTCAGCTGTCTTAACTTTTGCCTAATATGTAATCACCCTAAAGATCAGCCTTTCTCATTTGCGCTCACAGAGGAAACCAATTAGACCCTAATTCTCCTCTGGCCCTCAACAAATCAGGATATCAGAAAATTGAAACATATTCCCTATTCCTGAATAGATAGAATTAATATAATGAAAATAGTCCTACTTGCAAGACTGTTATACAGATTTAATGCAATCCCAATAAAAATACTAATAACATTCCACCCATACCTGCAGAAAACAATCCTAAAATTCATATGTAACATGAAGAAACCTAAAATAGTGAAAGCAATCCTGGGCATCAAGGGCCATGAGGCATCACAATCCTAGATTTCAAATTATACTACAAAGCTGCAGTGATCTAAATAGTATGACTGGCCCAAAGAAGAAGAGGAAGAGGAGGAAAAGGAAAAAGAATAACAGAAGAGGAAGAGGAAATAGAAACAGACTGTGGATCAGTGAACAGAATAGAAGATGCAGAAACAACTCCAGGTACATGGACCTACTTTATTTTGATAAAAGGACCAAATGTCTTCACTGGAAGAAAAATAGTCTCTTAGTAAATGGTGCTGCAAAAACTGGCTTTCCATGTTCCAAAGATTAAACCTAGCCCCATATCTCAAACTGTGCACTGAAATAATATCAAAATGGATCAAAGATTTAAATATTAATACAGAATCACTTTATGGGAAGAAAGAATAGATAAAACTCTTGAAGACAGAGGGATAGGCAAATGCCATGCCTGTTGTATTACAAAGAATTGACAAATGAGATCACATCAAATTAAAAAGCTCAGAGCACTGACTTCTTCCATTCTACACAACTGAAACCAGGCAAATTTTATATATATATATATAAGCTCAGGTCAGCCATCCTGGTTAAGGTGGACCTAGATATGAATTCTGATCCAGACTACTTGCACATTCACATTTTAAGACTCTTTTTGATTTACAAAAACTCAAAACAAAATTAATAAAGCCTATTAAAGCTTCCAAGATTTGTGTAAAAGTAGCAACATCCAAGAACTGGAAAACAGTGTGGTATTATAGTAATAAGAACTTTATGGTGTCCATGTCTCTTTCCAGGCAACTTTATAAACAGTAACTGATGTGGCATTATGTATATTTGCAAAGGATTTGATCATAAAATCTTAGACAAATCATGTCCATATAAATGAAAGCAGATGGATATTATAGGAGAACACTATTTTTCCTATTTACCTGTGTTCCTAAAATGTTGGGTGAAAGTAGAATATATATATAAGTCAAATCATAGTTTTCTGTTGGTTCATCTTACAGTCTCACAACTCTCTTCTTTTTATTTGTCTAACTGGAATTTAGCTGTTAAAATACCTGTTCCCAATCACTCCTAACCTAATATCAAGTTAGATGCTAAACTTTGGATTAGAAATGTACCTCAAAGGTCTGTGTGTTAAAGGCGTGGTCCTGAGATTTTGGTGCTTTTTGGGAAGTGGGAAGAACCTTTAGGAAGTGGAATCTAGTAAAACGAAGTTAGGTCATGGGGCTGGGTCCTTACAGAGATATTGGGGCTCTGGCTGCTTTCTCTTTCTCTTTTTGCTTCTTGGACACCATGAGTCTAGTGGTTTCCTCTGCCTTGGACTCCCTGGCTTGATGATTTGTCTTTCCATAGCCTAAAGGTTCATGGCTATGAACTAAAACCTCTGAAACTATGAGCCAAAAATTTTGAGCTTTTTATTTCAGTTATTGTGTTACAGTGGCAGAAAGCTGACTAACACTTTGGGTAAATGTAAAGTAACCACTATTTACAGAAGCATTTTAAAGAGTGAATGAAAAGAACTGTTTCATAATCCAGAAACTCATTCTGTGTATCTTTACCTTCAACTTCTTCTGTCAAGTATAGAATAATATATTGTAAAAATATGTAATGTGCCACAGGTCTCAAGTGATCCTCCTCCTTCAAGCCATAGTCCCTCAAGTAAAGGTTCATAGCCCCGGCTGTTGAGTAGAATTACAGGAGAACAATAGATCCATTGAGTCAGAATCACTGGGGACGGAAATCTACAAGTATTGAGGGTGATTCTGCTATATGGTGAGAGTTGATTAACTTCAAGTTTGAAGACTTGAAAATGAAGACAGTATTAACATTTTTAAGACAGTGTATTACAGTAACTATTTGGATTATAAATTAATGAAAATATTTTATACTAATATGGCTGGTATTTTGCATATTCCTTCAGGAATTCATTTCTTGCTCTTTTCTTACAGAGAAATGATGAGTTTTACTCTGAAAGTCGAACCTTTTAACATATATGTTACACATGTGTGGTTATACTTTTCATAAGTATTTATAATTTCCCAGAACTCTATGTCCAATCACAGCTACTTTACCTTTAATAAAAGTAAGATGTGATACGTACATGTACCAACTCCCTACAATGAATGTATTCGATGTGTATCACAAATATGTACTACTAAAAACCAGAGAATTTATTTGCTCTTTTGTCTCAGTTTGTCCTTTTGTCTCAGAAGCAAAAATCTTCCTATTTCTTCCTCACTCATTACCAAGGCCGTTCTCTGTCCTCCTTCACCCTTCATTTCAACATAGCTCTAAGGTGTGGGCAAATATCCTCAAACAGCCTTTCCAGTTCTCATGAGGGAACTAAATGCCTTTCCTCTAGCTGAAAGATTTCTCAAGTATTCCTCACCACCTCCTTGTTCTGTCATGTTTGCCTGTCACCTGGGAATCAGAACTATGCCTGCTGATGATTCATTCCTAAATGGCCAAATAAAAGAAGTTGCATATGTCTTTTATTCACTCAGTGTTTCCCTGGAGACTCCACTAGCAGTAAAAGGGGTGGTTTCTTTTTCAAGAAGAGTAATGGACTTCCAAGTTGTATTTTAATGGAAAACTTAGCTCTAAGTTAGATTCTTTGGCATAAAGGTCACCACTTTTAATATGGTGGGGCATGCATTTAGTCATTGGGTTAGTTAATCACATGGCTGCTATAGTTCAAAAGTACATCTGCATTTAAATAAAACATGATTCATGTTAGAGAGCTAAACTTGACATTTGGTTTCCCCCAGGTAATAAAATTGCTTTTAATGGAATAAATGTGTACTATACTGGAGCAAACCTGTATGGAGCACAAGCACAGTTACAGTTGCTTCCTGGCAGTGGTAGGAAGTCTTTGACATGCCATTGTTGCTTTATTTTACTAAGTCTCAACTAGTTAACCTGTTTAGATGATTAGCAAAACAATGCAGTGTCATTGTCAGCACTATGGATGAAAGAGACAGACACATCACGAAGTTACAATTGTGTAGACATTAGCATGCTTGGTTATGTTGAAATGATATGATTTTTTAATTGAATTCTTTATTGGTACAATTTATATACATCTCAAAATCACATATAACATTGGGAAATTTGTATCAGTATATGCCACAAGTTAATTCTCATTTTTACCCATATCCCTATCCACCCACCCCTCCTCCCCCCTTATACATGCTCTTTTATTTTCTTTCTGTATCATATTTATTCCTTCCCCTCATCACATTCCCACACCAAGTTTCC
>PVIC010041724.1:0-16091 GCA_004025085.1 Thryonomys swinderianus | reverse complement strand
TCATATTGATTTGTATGAGTTCCTTATATACTTTGAGTGAATCTTTCAAGAGATACATGCTTTGCAAGTATTTTATTCTATTCCATAGACTGTGTTTGCATTTTGTCCATTTTCTTTCTAATGCAGCTTTCTGCAATGTCACTTGTTTAGTTTTGGTTTTCTTGTCTGGACTTTCAATGTTATATATAAAAACCTTATACCTATGCCACAAATAGTTGTGCATATCTCCAATTACAGCTACTGCTAATACTAAACAGGATGAGAGAGAGAGAGAGAGAGAGAGAGAGAGAGGGAGATGAAGAGAGGGAGAGAGACAGACAAGGAGAGACAGAATAGAGACTGAGAGAAAAAAATTGAGAAATTGCCAAGACCAACGATATTGTTATGTATTCTGTTAGTGATTTTATTGTTTCAATTTTTGTGTTTAAGTCTTTATCCACTTTGAGATTTTTTTTTGAAACAGGGTCTCACTTTGTAGTTCAGGCTGGCCTTGAGCTCACTATGTAGCCCAGGCAAGCCTTGAACTCAGCAATCCTCCTGCCTCTGCCAACTGAGACCTGGGATTACAAGCATGAGCCACCATGCTTGGCCATTTTGAGTTGATTTTTTTTTTTTGAGACAGAGTCTTGCTTTGTAGTTCAGGCTGGCCCTGAGCTCACTATGTAGCCCAGGCAAGCTTCAAACTCAGCAATCCTACTGTCTCTGCCTCCTGGGTGCTGGGATTACAGGCGTGAGCCACCATGCCCAGCCATTTTGAATTGATTTTTATGTGTGATATGAATGGAAGCCAAATTTCTTTTTTGCACAGGCCTATCCAATTTTTAAACATCATTTTTCAAAAATGCTATCCATTACTATGTGTTCTTTTTTTTTTTTTTTTTTTTTTGTACCAGGGATTGAACTCAGGACCTACTGTGCTTGCAAGGCAGGCACAGTATCATTGAGCTAAATCCCCAGCCTCAACTATGTGTTTTTGATACCCTAACTATCAGTTGACTATTGTATTGGTCAGCTCTCCTGTTGCTGGGGAAAAAAATACCCGAGACCTACAATTTAAAGAACACAAAGTTTTGTTTGGCTCATGGTTTCAGAGGGTTTAAGCCATGGTTGGCTCTTCCAAAAGCAGAAACCTCATGATAGACGGGTTTGATGGAGAAGCAGCACTCACCTAATGGAGACTAGAAACAAAGAGGGAAACAGTGGCAGAGAGCAAGGGGCCAGGGGCCAGTTTTGTACACTAGGTTCTGCGTCCAGGACCACCAAGAAACACCAGAAGTGTGTTTTACTAGTGTCTTACCTGGCTCTCAAACAGATTCATTTGATGAGCTAGTTTAAATATTACATTTGTCAATGTATGGTTTTATTTCTGGATTCTTTATGCTAACTCCATTGGTATGTGTGTGTTTATGTCATTACCATTGAGTTTTGGCTTATCATAGATTTGTGTTATAATTAGAGTCAGGAAGTGTGGTTTCTTTAGACCTATTGATGTGAGAAAAACTTGGAGTTTTTCATATACGATCTTTACTGTATTGAGATAAGTTCCTCTTATGCTTGTTTTATTATTGGTTTTTACAATGAAGAGACATTGAGTGTTTTTCAAATCCTTTTTTCCTCATGTATCATTTGAGTTGATCCTGTCATGTTGACTCTTCATCATTGCATCCTAGGAATAAATGCTCTCATCACGGGAAATAATCTCACTTGGGAGTTCATGATTCAGTGCATTCTTGAATTTCCTCAGTAGTATTTTATTAAAGACTATCACAATAATAATATAATTAAATCATGGTCTGTCATAACTTTATGTCAATGATATAACAATACAGCTGTTAAAATTTTGTGGTTAACAGTTTTTCAGGCAGGCAGATTGGGTTGAGTCTTAAGTTTCTTCCTCAACAATGGTGTGAGTCAAAGTCAGTTAATTATCTCCATGAAACCCAGCACTCTCATCAATGAAAGCATCCAGTATTTAGGCTGGCTGTGAGGATTAAGAGGCTCAGTGGAGCAAAGTTCTTACAGCAGTGCCTGTACCTATCAGGTGCTCCTAAAGATGGCCAATGTTAGAGTTGCTATTATCTTACAGCTATTTTTATATTTACTACCATCCTAAAAATAGGTCGAGCAATATCTGTATGTTTTATGAGTAGAAAGAGTCTAAATGGTACGTCAAACTGTGCTTTTTTTTCTCATGACAACTTAGAACAATAACAGTAAAACCAGTCCTCTATAATGTACTGTGGCTCACATTCTCCACTATTAGAGAGGTTTGTCAGATTCGTGTCTGACAGCCTGGCTTACTTACACTCAGCAGGTAGTAAATGACCAGGGAAGAAGTGTCCTGGAATGAGCCTTTCCACTGTGTCTGTCAGCTCCCTTGCACTCAGCTGCTCATGCTGAACTGGGACTGTGGCGCTGGCTGTCCCGCCAACACTACCCTTGTCTCTCCAGTTTCTCTGACTCAGGATCATTTCCTGGACTGTGGAGTCTGAGAGAAACTGAAATCCATATGGCTAGGACAATTCTGGAGACTTTTGATAGTGCTTAGGAATTGAAAATATGTTGTAAAAAATTAAATGGACCTCCTCCAGAAAGTGTAATAATCATGGAAAGAATTCAGAAGGTTCATATTTAATAGTACCATTCTTTTCTACTTCAAGCTCCAGAAGGTACAACATTTGAAATTTTTCTAGAACTACTCTCTATGAAACAGTAGCACATCCATGTCTTAGTCGAAAAATCCATAGTAGCTAAACCCACACACTGTTTTTTTACCTTGGTTATTTTCCTTTAACAATGCATATTGGATTTGGTTGTATGTCAGAAAATAATAAACCATCTTTTAAAAAATTTACTATAATGTGTTCAGTTTTATATACATACTATAATATATTTTCCTAATAGTCCTTTGGTGGACATTTATACTGTCCTTATGTTTCCCTTTTCAAATGAAAGTGCTTTGAGTATGTTGTAATAATACCTGATTTATTCTGAACTATAGTATACTATAAATATGTGAATATATACAAGTATATACATATGTACTTGCGTTTCTAAATAGTTATATGTCATTTAACAACAGGGTCACATTCAAAAAATGCATTGTTGGGCAATGTTGTCCCTGTGCAAACATTGCAGAGTAACTTCCACACACTTTGCTGGTTCAGGTCAATCAACTAGAAAGACCTCTTGACGCAGGCAATGTGGTAAAAATGAGCCCCATGTCTGCTGTCTGTGCAACATGACATACTGTTTCACACTAAGTTTTTACATGAGTAGATGGAATGTACTCTAAAACAGTAATAAAAAGTATAGCAAGGCATAAACCTGTAACAGTGACTGTTTATTACTGTGATCAAATATTCAACACTGCATATAATTGCATGCATTATATTTTTAAGAGACAGGTGGCACTACAGGTTTGTTTCCATCAGTATCATTATTAATATGTAAGTGATACATTGTGATCCTCGGTTGTGATGTTGGAACAACTAAATTTCAAAATTTACCAGGTAAAGCAATGTAACTGTATTTCTTCCATTTTCCTGTATCCATGGTCATAGGGTTATTTAAAATTGACATCACCAGGTGAAAGAGATTGCTCAGCTCCGTGGTCATTATGGATCACCACTGTGACCAAATCTCTGCTTTGTGACATGTGACAACCCGAAATAAACTTTCTTTAACACCTGCACACATGTGAAGATGCTCTGAATACACATCAGATCTTTTTTGTTTTGATGGTTTTAGAGAAAGTTGATTGATTTGTTTACTTATGTTAATATGAGTATGGAGGCTTTGTTTTTAAAGACATTATTAGAAAAAACTCTAGCCCTTCCCTTTTGGTTTCCTTAAGATGATGAAATGTCACATCTGGATATTCATTTGGAAGCCTTTCTAAAGCAAGACTTTGGTCAATTAGACATATTTGAGCAGTGAGCAATAGCATAAGGTTTTTAAAATTTAATGAAAACTTCTGAAGTGTTTCACAAAATATTTGAAGACCATTTGAAGAAATTTCAATTTTACCAGGTAAAGCAATGTAACTGTATTTCTTCCATTTTCCTGTATCCATGGTCATAAGTGTTATTTAAAATTGACACACTTAACAATTTACCATGAATAAGTTTAGCTGTCTGGAAACTAAATTCTGCAACATTATTTTATAATCTGTGTAGTATTCCAATACTCTAAGTGAAACAACACAATAAATATTTTAAATAACAGTTTTAAAAATTCATCTGTCTACTTCAGTAGATTTGTTTAGCATCTACATGTGAATAAGAAGTGTGGACATGCTCTCCCTTTTTTTATTACCATCACATTTTTTCTTTGGCTTTTCTGTATTTTTTGTGAGATGCAGCAATGAACAGCTCTAAGAATGACTGTTCCTTGTATTTCCATTTGTTCTCCTTTTTCTATATAATTGCCCAGAAGTGGTCAGTCACCTCCTCAATTAATTAACACATTCATATGGGATGTACCCACAGTGGCTGAAGCTTGTGAATAGTATAGATCTTTCATTGAACTAAAGATACCAAAGATCTCAAAATGGATGGTTTGAGGACTTCAAGATTAAACTGTTATTTGGACTATGTTTCCAACTTTTCATATTAAAAGTATTCATTAATATGTAAAAACATTGTAGAGAGGCAACAAATTAAAGTATAACAAGATAGGGCCAGATACAAAGACATTAACTATCTGTCCTTCTAATGACAGATTTTCCAAAGGTAGTTTCATGACAGCATAACATTCATCTATCTCTTTTCAAAGGCATTTAGAATGACTTACATTATAATCCAATTTATTGAGAAGGTTAGGTCAGAGCACTATAATGGGCTGTTAGTTAGAATTGAGGTCCCATGACACTTTGGAATGAATAGAAAGGCTGTTGGTGTACTATTCATTTATTAAGGTTCATGTGAACAGCCACTGACCTTAAGAGTCACTGGAATCATAATCATGTATTTTTAATGTCAGAGGGTGACATAATTCTCATTGCTGGCAAAATACAATCCAGGAAGTCTTGGCCGGTAAGCAGCTTGCAATCCAAGTAGATGTACACAAATACACAAATAATGCATGTATACACACACACATTAAGAGGACCTTTACAAATTAAAATCTGAATTTAAATGAACAAATTATTTAAGGGTTGAAAATTTTCCCTTTTAATTAGCTCCTAAGTTTCAAACATGATGTCCATATAACATATTTGTTCAGCTTATTAGGATTTGTATAAACACAACATGAAAAAAAGAGGGAAAACAAGATTGCAACTCCTGAGATGTAGTATTCACACCCTTAAGACTGGTGAAATTGCAAGGAACTGTTAAAAGATTGACATAGCAAAGTGTATTTGAGGAAACACATGATGCCTGTTTGGCTCTAGGCTGTGTCTTTAATCAAAGAAACAGATAACAGAAGGTGGATGGGTTAGTGTGTGTCGTGATTAATGGGCACATAGATTTTTATTTTTTCCAGCTGGTACTTACAGAGTCCTGTAACAGATTAAAAAAGATACATGTCGGACCAGAGATTTAGCTCAGTGGTTCCAGCACCTGCCTCACAAACGCAAGGTACTGAGTTTGATCCCAGTAACCACATACAATGTTGGGTGAGGTGACTCACGCCCACCAGCAATCAATACCACATAGCACAGTGCTGGGCATGGTGGCTCACGCCTGTAATCCCAGCACTCGGGAGGCAGAGACAGGAGGATTGCTGAGTTTGAGGCTTGCCTGGGCCACATAGTGAGCTCAGGGCCAGCCTGAACTACAAAGTGAGTCCCTGTCTTAAAAAAAAAAGAAAAAGAAAAGATACATGTCATATGCATAGCTCATATTCAATTTTATTAGTTGGTAGATAGGCTAGTTTATTTGTGAAAATACCTTGGTATTTAAAGCTCCAGTCCGGCAGGCATAAGACATGAGTAACAAGGAAACAGAAGAAGGTAAAATGCTGCATGACATTTCAAAGGAATTTAGTTGTGAGAAAGTAAATGGGGAGCAGCAATATTGAAAAGTGACCAAATGCCACATCATATAACAGATCCTGGACAGTGTTCTAGAAATATTGCTTACTAAATCCTTTGTCAACCTCAGTCAGAGATGTCCAAATCTTTTAAGCCCTTCGGGAGGCCTCAACAATCTTGGGAGAGATGGGATTAACATGAATAATGGACCGTGGGCATAAACTATTCTTAGCTTGACCAAAGAAGCCAGAGAACCTTGAGTTAGAATCCTGTATGCTGGGTGCTGTGCTAAGTACATTTTTCTCTGGTTTAGTTTCTTACTGTTGCTGTGGTAAACCCCTAAAAATTAAGTGACTTAAAAACAAGGCAAATTTATTCCTTTATAATTCTGGAGGTCTGAATCTTAAAATCAAAATACTTGCCATGTTTTTTCTTGCGACTTTAAGGGAGATCCATTGTCTTGTCTTGTCTAGGTTCTAGAGGTTGTTAGCATTCTGCAGGTCATGGACTCTTTCATCCATTTCCAAGGACCTCACCACACTTCTGCTTCTGTTTTCACATCATCACTTACACTCTCTGTTTTCCTCTGGTAAAGATCTTGAGGACTCCACTGGGTCTGCCCAAATAATCCAGGATAATCTTGTCTTCCTGACATTCTTGATCACTTGGGCAAAATTTATTTTGCTATTTGAAGGAACATATTGGAAGGTTCAGAGGATTAGAACATAGATAACTTGGGGAGGTATTTTTTTTTAATTATTAGTATAGGAGTCTTATCTCTGAGTCTTATCCCAAGTGCTTTTTTTTATGTTGCCAATTTACCCAGGCAGACTTGAAATTGTAATCTTTCTGCCAGCAAAGTGCCCTGCCTAGGTTCCTGTCCCTGAGCTGCACCATCACTGCTGGGAAGGGCAGCAAGGTGCAGGCCTGGAGCATGCCATTGCCTCTGGAATGAGCTGCCAGCTGGATGAACTGAGTTTCCGTCCTGGGCCCACCATTGCTGCCTGGAAGAACAGGGAGTTTGTGTCATATTTTGTGTTTTTCCAACCGTATCCCATTTGTATAGGAGGGAGAACATGGTTTCTAGTTTCCTTGCTGATAGTCTACTCTATTCTTGATTTTTTTCTTTCCTTTTCTCTCCTCCTTTATTCTTCTGGGGGTAAACACATTTTCTATTTTCCAGTTTGTTTTGTTTTGCATTTCTTCTTTCTGTCTCTTTTTTCCTCCAATTTTTACCAGTTTTCCAAGTCTTGTGTCATCTTCCTATGTCCTCTGGCCCTATTTCTCATCTTTCCCTCTCCTTTTGTCTCTCTTCTTCTCCAAACATCTTCTAAGTCTTCTTCCCAAATGGTAATGCCAATATATTGAAGGGCTAGTATACTGCAAATATATCTCTGGTTGGTTTTTAATTTTAATATGTGGCCATAAGCCTAGTTCAGTAGGTTAAAGGTTTCAGAATAGTGACTGTCACAGTTTGTCATTTTCCAGACTATGTTTAATGCTGTTGATAATACTGATTATATTATTTTGACCAAGGTGATGTGATTGTTCTGCTAAAGTATCCTTCCTGGTGTCCCAGAGCTGAGATTCCCTAAGAGCCATTATAGACACAAGGCCCAATGGCAGATTTTACCTGGGGAATGACATAGGAAGTAGCCATTCCCAAGGGTTCTAAATATTAGCAAGAAAGATACTCACAATCAGCATTTTACAGCCAGTAACCCAGGGATTAAACTGAGAACATCAAAAGCAACAAAATAATTAAAATGGGAAGAAATTTAAATAAGACATAAACCCAACGTTCCAAATCATGAAGGGGAAATTTAGGGAGCAACGAGATGGAACAACCTGAAACTCAACTACCTGGATTCCCTGAATTGGCAACAAAAGAGGATCTGGAAAAAATGAAATCAGAAGTAATTTCTCAGATAACAATAACAGTGTCCGTAGTGCAAGGTATGATTAATAACTCCATTAGGAACCTGATGGAATCCCAGTATATGAAAGTAATGGAATCTGTTAAACAGATTCAAACAGACTTCCAGGAGTCAAAAATTCCATTGAAAGTTTACACAGCAGAACAAGCCAATGCAAAGACAGAGTACCAATCCTAGAAGATGGGATTGTTGTTAGTGACCAGGAAAAATCAAGTTCTTAAAAATAGGGAACATGAGAAATCAGTCCAACAGCTGCTAGATGATTCAGAAAAGAAAAACATAAGACTGATCAGAGTTAATAAAAAAAACAGGACATAATACAAGCGATATAAAAATATGTTCACAGATGTAATGGCAGAAAACATTTCAATCAGGGGAAAAGAATTTAACACACAGATGAATGAAGCATACAGAACTCCAATTAGTTGTGGATAACCACCCATACACACACCTAGGGATGAAATAGTCAAGATTCCAGAAACCCTACAGAAGAACAAAATATTGAAATCAGTTAGAGAAAAGAAACAAACTACATACAAAAGAAAACACATCAGAATAATGGTAGACTTTTCAACACAAACACACCAGTCCTAAAAGAAAACAAACTCCAAACTACATTGATATATCCTAAAAACTTATCTTTCAAAATAGCCAGGAAATACAACACTTCCACAACAAAGAACACCTGAGCAACTTCATGAATACAAAACCAGCACTCCAAACAACTTCTAAATAATACTCTAGAAAAATATAATGAAGTTTACAACCCTATGAAGCCCAAGAGAATGGAACCATTGGGGAGGCAAAAATTAACTGGAAAGGGTGGAATTTTTTTTAAAAAGAGGCAACAAAAGGAAAATATGACATGTATAAATCACTACATATCAGTTATAACCATTAATATTTATGGTCTCAATTCACAAATCAAAAGAGATAGACTGGCAGAATGGATTGAGAAGCAAGACGTAGCAATATGCTGCATACAAGAAATACATTTAATTCAAAAAGAAATTCATAGACTGAAAGAAAAAGTATGGAAAACAATTCTGCATGTGAGAGGCACCCAGGAAAAAGCAGAAGTGGCTATCTTATTTGCAGACAAAGTAGATTTCAAACCAAAACCAATTAAGAAAGACAAAGAAGGCCACTACATCCTTATAAAGGGAAAAATCCAAAAGGAAGAGATGACAATTATAAATATATATGCACCAAATGCTAGTGCACCCAACTATATAAAACAAATAGCTATCTATGGAAAACCAACAGCCTAAATCATCAAAAACTGAAACCTTTCTCACTAAAATCAGAAAGAGAAGATAAGGTTGTCCACTATTACCACTCCCATTCCGTATTTTTCTGGCAACATTAGCCATAGCAATTAGACGAGAAAGAAATAAAAGGAATAAAGATAGAAAGGAGAAGTTAAACTGTTATGATAACTCTATATAGAAGATCCCCAAAAACTCAGACAGAAGATTGCTAGACTTCACTGACAGATCCAGTAGAATACAATACTTGGACACAAGGTCAACACTCAAAAATCAGTAGTCTTCTTATACATGAATAACAGACATACTGAGAGAAAAACTGGTGAGAGAATTTTTTTCACAATAGCATCAAAAAAAAAAAGAAAGAAAAGAAATACCTATGAATAAGTCTAACAAAAGAGATGAAAGACCTCTACTCTGAAAACTACAGCACTCTGAAAAAGGAGATGAAAGAGGATATCAGAAAATGGAAAGACATCCTTTGTTCCTGGGTTAGAAGAACCAATATTGTTAAAATAGCCCTACCCCTCAAACTGCTATATAGATTTGATGCAATCTATATTGAAATCCTAGTAATATAGTTCACAAAAATAAAACAGAAAGTAATAAAAAAATTCATCTGGAATCAGAAACACCCTAGAATAACAAAAGAAATTATAGGCATCAAAGACATGGCAGGGAGTATCACAATCTTCAACTTGAAACTATATTACAAAACCAGGGTGTTAAAAGCAGCATGGTACTGGTAAAGAAACAGACCTGGGATCAAGTGAAATGGATTAGAAGATCCAAAAGCAACTCTAGATATAATATCAAGCCACCTCATCTTTGACAAAGGAGCCAAACATCCTCAATGGAGAAAAAAGTCTTCTTAATAAATAATGCTGGAAAAAATTAGGTTTCAACTTGCCAAAGATTAAGATTAGATCTAATCTCTCAACATGCAGTGAACTAAAATCGAAGTGGATCAAAAACCTAAATATTAAAATAAAAATACTAAACCTGCAGGAACATAGATAGGATAGAAATCTTGGAGATACTGGCATAGGAAAAGACTTTATGAACAAAACCCCAGTAGCACATGAATTAGCATACACAATGAACAACTGGGACCTCATCTTATTAAAAGGCTTCTTCAAAGCAAGAGAAGCCATCAATGAAACAGGAAAATAACCTGAAATGTGGGAAACATTTTAACCAGCTGTTCCAAAGACAAAGGACTACTATCTAGAATACATTAAGAATTTAAAAATATCAGACCCTCCAAATGTAAAGACCTAGTTCAAAAGTGGGTAACTAAAATAAAGAGACATTTTTTTTGAGACAGGGTCTTGCTTTGTAGTTCAGACTGGCCTTGAGCTCACTATGTAGCCCAGGCAAGCCTTGAACTCAGCAATCCTCCTGTCTCAGCCTCCCAAGTGCTGGGATTACAAGCCTGAGCCATCACACCCAGCGAAGAGACATTTTTTCAGATGAACACGTAAAAGCAGCAAATAGTGAATATGAAACATGAATATGAAAAAAAATGTTCAGCATTACTGGTCATTCATCATGTGATGAATATGAGAACAACAATGAGATTCTCCCTCACTTCAGAAAGAATGGCTGCTATCAAGAAATCAACCCAGAACAAATGCTGGAGGGGATGTGCAGAGAAAGGAACGCTTCTCCATTGTTGTTGGGAGTGTGGACTGGTACGATCACTATGAAGAACAGTGTGGAGATTTCTTAAAAAACTAGAATTAGAGGTCCCATATTGTAAAATAGAAAAATAAATTCCAGGGGGTGAGGCAGGAGAAAGGAAAGAAGGGAAAGGAAAAATGGAAGATATGAAGGAAAAAAATAGAAATAAATCTTATGTAAGGGGAAGAAAAGTTTACAGGAATGAGAAAAAATAATCCAGTATCATGTACAGGTGAAAATCTTCAAAGATAAATGCGATCATAAATTCAATCTAAAATGTACCAATAAAATCAATAAATTAAAAAATATTAGTATATGTTTATAATTCATAATAATTGCATTCATTTTGGAAAATTAATACATGTACATATCAGTCTTTCTCATTTTTCCACAACAAATGAATTAACATTACTTAAAGTAACCTTATCACATTGATGGCATTTTCATCCCACTGTCAAAGATAAAGACTCTGATACTTGCTGAGGTTTAGAAATGTTTATGAATTTAGTTTTTAAATGGTAAGGTTGGAACTCAAAGTCAGATATGCTCTACTCAAAAACAAGGGCCTCTCCAGATACAATATTATGGCCAAATGTGTCTGGTCATAGGATAGCTGGCCTACTAAAATTTCTCTCACCAGTACTAAAATATATTAAAAAGAAACAGTGACCTCACCATATGTCTAGTATTCTTTTAAGTATCAGTAATTCAGGGCATTATTTACCTTATCAAAAATTATTATTAAAATAACAGAGGAAGGCTGGGGATTTAGCTCAGTTTTGTTGCTGCCTGCCTTGCAATCACAAGGTCTTGAGCTCAATCCCAGGTACCACTAAAACAAACAAACAAACAAGTAAATAAATAAATAAATAGCGGAGTCCTTACCAGGAACAAGAGAATACTTTCAAAATTGATTATGGCAACTAAAAATATCCAATTACATTTTCAGGATGTTATAATTTGTCTTTTAATACTCTTTGATCTCAGAAGATGGCACATAGAGCCACTGTTTCATAATATAGGGTATGCTTTTTTTTTCAGTTGGGACTATTATCTTGGTCATTTTTCTAAAATACCAATGATTTACGTTAAGGAAATGTTCACCTTATGAAGAAAACATGAAAATGACTTAGGAATGAAGTGCAAGACTGCATAATCTTACATTTATTTGGTGAAAAGTTGGACAAAATGTGCCTAAATTTGTGGTGTTGCATGAGCAGGGATATTAGGTAGTTGTGATACAGGGTGAACTGTGGAAGGAGAAGAGGGTTACTCCATGCACACAGTTGTTCAATGCTGGCTGCACAGTAGGTGTACCTATACAATTACAATAATAGTAATTATAGTTATTTTCAAACTACATGCTTATAAAGAAATATTTAATATTACTATTATAAATCAAATGAAAATTACTACCTGATCACATTAAAGCATCTTTAAAATACAGAAAATTATTGATAAGAGGATAAAAAGGTCCCAGCACCTCATAATCACAGTTTCTAGTGCTAATTTCCTTTCTTCTAATCCTAGGATTTAATCCCAGGCCTTGTACATGTTAAGTAGTTGCTCTATCATTGAGCTACACTCCCAGCAAGTCTACTGTTCATCAAGTTAAAATTATACTCAACTTGCTATGTGATAAACCTATAGGTAACAATCTTCTTAATCTTTGGAATTCTCAATGACTACATTTTGATGGAACATCGGGGTTCTGTCCTATATATACCCCATGATTTGCTTAATTATTCACTTGTATGTTGGTATCATTAGGTACTCTTTGGTAATGCTTTAACAAAATCCACTCTGAATAAAAATTATTCTTATTGCTACTCTTACTCATTGAAAAAAAATTTTAAGACAGGGTCTTGCTTTGCAGTTTGGGCCGGCCCTGAGCTCACTATGTTTCCCAAGCTTCACTATGTTTCCTAAGCTTCAAACTCAGCAATCCTCCTGCCTCTGCCTTCTAAATGCTGGGATTACAGGCGTGAGCCACCACACCTGGTACTGTGGTATGTGGTATTGATTGCTGGTGGGCATGAGTCACCATGCCCAGTATTGTTGTATGTGGTTACCAAGGATCAAACCAGGAACTTTGTGCTTGCTTGGCAGGCACTGGAACCACTGAGCTAAGTCTCCAGACCTCATTTAAAAATTTTTAATCTTATTCTTTTTAATTTTTATTTTTTATTATAAATTATCAAATTATAGTTGCATATGTAAATGTACAATACAAAGTGATTTATGATTTGTAAATACAATGTGAATAATAAAATCAAGGTATCTAAGGTATCTATCATCTAGAATATTTTTTATTGACATTCACTCTACTAATTACTTTGAAATGCACAATACATCATCATTTATTATAATCACCAACAGAAGATATAGCCCTCAATTTTGTATGCAGCCACACACCCTCCATTCAGCCAAAACAGGACAAAGCTCGATTTTAAAATACACTACAAAGTGGTAGGAATAAAACAATATTCTACTGATCAAACAACCAGTGCAACAGAAAAGAGAGCTCAGAAACAAACTCATACCTGTATTGTCAATTGCTTTTTCACATTGGAAGAGCACTGCCTCTTTGATAAATGGTGCAGAGAAAGCTGGATTTCCAGGTATAGATGGATGAAATTGGACCTACATGTCACATCATTTAATATTTAACTTTTCATTCAGGTCCCTGCTCCTTTCTAACTCTACTTTGTACACTCGGCACTAAATGCTAATGCTCCTCACAACTGTAATCTCAGGCAATCATTTTCAGATAGTTAGCTTCATACTCAATGTTGTATATTGGCTTCTTCTTATTATTTATATCAGGCAAGATTACTTCATGAACCACTTTGTAAATATGAAAAGCAGTTCATATAACTCTGTGCAATAGGGTGGACCAAAAAGCAATAACAGAGCAACAGTGATTAGTAGACTCTTGCCAAGGGTTGACCTCCAGTTCTACTCAGGCTTTATGATGGGTATCAAGCTGAGTTTAAGATAAATAACTTTTCCCACAATCACACTATTGTATTTGTAGAAGTATGAGTTTTTAAAATTTACTTGTCTTATTTTAGACTCCTTTAATTTGGAATGTTGTCTTAGTTACGAAGGTTTTAAAAATTAATACACATTTTCAATACATAATGTTCACATTACTTTTTGGAGTTGGTACATGTATATAACACACCTTAATTCCTTTTTTTTGGATATAGGATCTCGCTTTTGTAGTTCAGGCTGGCCCTGGGCTCACTATGTAGCCCAGGCAAACCTGGAACTCAGCAATCCTACTGCCTCTGTCTCCTGAGTGCTGGGATTATAGGCGTGAGTTACCACGCCCAGCATGGTGGTATGTAGCACTGATTTCTGGTAGGCATAAGTCAAGACCTTGCACATGTGAGGCACAGGCTAGAACCAGGGAGCAAAGTCCCCGACCCCTTAATTCCTCTTTTGATCCTCTTTGTCTCCCACCCCTCACCCCGCTCTTCATCTCTTGGTCCTCTCCTCATTTGAGGAAGATCCATCTTCTTACTTCTTCCACATCAAATCATCATTATTCTCTTTATTTTGATATCACAAATTTCTAAGGGGACAATCTGTCAGGAACTAAAACAATTGAAAGCTTCTGAATATTAAGAAAAGACCTAGATATTCAAACAACATGCAAAAATAAAAATAAAATACATAGAAACTGTTTACTTGGAATGGAGCCATGACTTGGCCATCAGTAAGCACAGATATTTTAAGAATGTCCCAGAATGAAGAGACAAAGCAAACAAATGTGTTTTCTTCTCAAGTTACTAATTTTGTTGACTTATTTGTACAAGTGTGCTATTGGTTTGCATTTTTATCTTTGCTACAATGAATGCACGCATTTACTAAATGGTGATCAGAACCATCTTGAAATAGTATTCCTAAGGAGCAAAAGGAGATTTAGGAGTGGCAGAGAATTAAAATACTGCATTTTCTGAGGACAATGGCTTTCTGTTGAGAAAAATAAAACACAGAAAAAAAACCCAAAAACAAAAATAAAGAAGTAAGGAACACATGTTGGGTGAAATTTCCTGCTCTCTAGGGGAGGAAGAATAACCCCCTTGGAAGCTAAACATTTTCTTTTTAAATAACTAACAAATTCTGAAATTAAGAAATGGTATTTTTAGCACAGAAACTATTAGTTTTATACTATATGAGGTGTGATAAAATACATGCTAATTGTTTACTTTTACAAATTGATTGAAGTAAAAATTACATTGCTATTAATTTCCCCTCAAAACATTTTCTTTCACATTGAACAGACTTATCTCATTGTTCTTGGCACCTTCTGAAGTAGTTCTGGAAGTTCTGTGCCACAAGTGTCTGTAGTTGTGGTGTCCAGCTGCCTCATTGTCCTGGAATGACTTGAAACAATTACTTGTCACGGTCATTTCTACCTTGAGGAAGGGCCAGAACTCACACAGTGCCAGATCCAGTGAACAGGATGCTCAAGGACCCACAATAAGGTTTTTGTGAGCTTACCTTTCCTCTGAATGGCACTAGGCAGTACATTCACTGTGGTTTTCACTGCATCTTGTAAAGACACTCATGAAAGAGAACTTCCAGACCTGCTTCAGAAAGTAGCAATGACTTGGGGTAAGTGCATTTGAAGAGTGATCAAAATCTACAGTGAATGGTTAGTTTTATTTTTTTTAAAGAATTACAATAAAAGACATTAGGCCCCTTTAAAATACTCCCCATTTCTCTAAAGTCAAAATTGTGAATCAGGTATGAATTTATGAGTGAAAAAGACAAGTCATAGTATATTATGAATATCAGGCAAGAGCATTATAGATTAACTTTGCTCCTGGCTTATTCATTTGATTCAATCATTAAATAATATGCTTAATTTGCTGTTAAATATAACTTTGGAAGTTTGTTGTATAAATTATGGGAACAAAAAAGTAAAGCTTATGTTGCTTTTTTAGGAATCATAACAAATACCTCAAGATTACAGTAACTGAGAAGTGATTATCCTAAAAGGCAATAAAAAAAAGGAAAGAGATTTCATATATTTCCAAGTTCTTGATTAAGCATCTGGATACTGCAGTCATAACAAAACAAGGTTTCTATCCCTGTGCTTTGTGAGCATAAATTCCTAAAATGGCTGTAGTCTATGAGCTATAAGATACAATTAGTATTTTGTTATTATTTTTTATAAGTCAAAATTAGGTAAATTCTAGAGGCGTTGGTATA
>PVIC010041723.1:0-16098 GCA_004025085.1 Thryonomys swinderianus | reverse complement strand
CGTGCATCAACTCTAAAAAAGTTACATCACTTATAAATGAGAATAATCTACTGATGGTGAAATCCAGGTCTGGCTGAGCCAACTGCACTGCATGCCAGTCTCCTAGGTCCTGAGAGAGCCCTTGCCCCTCTGTAGACTAAGTTGAGAGCAAAGCGAATGTTGAGCTGACAAGGACACGCCACAGCCGGAGATTGCCTGGTCCTTCCCAACCTTGGGCCCCTCCTCTGACAGGCGTCTACCAATCCCCAATAGTCACCGCAAACCCCTCCCACTGCTTGTGCTATATAACGCCCTATACCGCATTCATTAAATGGAAGCATTCCCTGAGAGTCTGGTATGTGTTTGTGACTGCGCCTCACCCTCCTGTGTGCAGCTCCACAACAACAATAATCTTATACATTTTATTTTTTCTCATAATTCTTTGAAAAGAATGATCAATAAAATATTAAATGAAATAGTGATAGGATCTTTTTCTTGTTCTTAAGTTTAAGAAGAATATTTGTAATGCTACACATAACAGGGTTTATGTTGAGAAGCAGGACCACTAGAAGATATATATTTGTTACTCATTTGTTAGAGAGATTGGACCTTATAAGATTGCAGGAGCTGATGAAGCAGTCTCTGTACAGCTGCATGCTGAAGCTTGAAGTCCCAGGGCAGACAGTGGGGAAGGGAAAATGGACAGGAAATGAAGAAGATCAAAGACAAGATTGAACCCACAGATACAAGCTGGACCCCACAATGACAGGCTGAAACTTGTGTCAGTTCCTGTTACCTTTGACTTTGATGTCCAGAGCTCTTTGTTAGAGGCTTTAATATGCACACCTTGTGTAGGTTTCAGAAAAATTCCATCAAGCAAAGAACCATAACCAGCTGAAGCGCTTGCAGAGGGCAAAGGGGAAAAGATGGGTTTTGAAAGAAGGTAATTATGACTACAAACTATGACCATCTGACCAGTCATTGAAATAAGGATTGCAATAATTATGAGTATTTCTTATTTTAATATGATAAGCTTATATGCATTAGATATTTTTATTTTCCTTTCCTCTGGGTCTTAGCTGCTAGGGAGCTCAGATCTGCCACACCCAGCACAGTAACTATCCTGGCCCTTATTGGCATAACTGTGGTCTCCTCTTTTTTCTCAATTGTTGTCCCTATATTGTTAACCAATTCATGTATTTTGGAAGAAAGTTAATTCTAGTAGGAATCAGCGTTTTTTTTTTTTTGTATCTCACTTATTTTAGTACACATTTGTAGTAGTACCACTTTTTAGCCTTTGGAATGTATTTTGCGTAATAATGACACAGTGGTTGAAAGTTTTTATTCTAAAAGGTTTTTATCAGTAAAAGTTCAGTCAGAAAAGCAGAACCACAAGGAATGAATACATGTCCATATATGGATTTACTACAGGGATTTAACAATAGACAATTCTAGCAGTCAGTAAAAGAGTCTCTGCAAAAATTGTTGGATTCACAACTGATGCCGGAAACTCAAAAATGGAGGGTACGAGAGAATACAGGTAAAGTAGGAGAGAGCAGGGAGAAGTCAGAGATCACAGGAACAGGCTCCAGCCTGTGAAGACAGAGCTCACGTTAGTTCTCATTGTTTCCATCATGAAGCTGCTGCTGTCACTAGCCTATACCAACAAGGTGAACCAAGGTGAACCAGGAGATAAGTGATAACGTGTGAGTTCCAAAATGGCTGTTGTTTCTCCTTTGTTCTCCAAACCTTACTCTAGAATCTTTCTTATGATTCATACTAACTGGAAACATACGGAAAGGGGAATATCCTCAATCCTCAGAATCACCCGGCTGTGGATCAAAAATGTAATTAAGCCTAAGGTAAGTGGGTCTGTACTAAATATGTAGACTATTTTTCCTTGTCATTGTTCCCTAATCAGTACAGTACAACTATAAACATAGCATTTACATTGTGTTAAGGATTATTAGTAATCCAAAGATGATTTAAAGTATACTGGAAGGCTGCATAGGGTGTATGCAGATACTACACCATTTTATACAAGAAAATTGACCATCTGCAGGTTTTGGCATCTGTGAGGGGTCCTAAGAACAATTACCCCTGGAAACTGAGGGACTACTGCTCTGTTAAATTCAGTTCAGCTCAGACAAGTTAACAAATTACAAACTCATCACAAATGTTTTGTTTCTTTTAGGTGACTACTTTTAAGGGATATAATTTACAATAAAATGGTATTTATTTTACACGTAAAATTGGATTAATTTCTATAGTTGTGTCACTTACTACACTCATGTAGATGGTAGCCTCCAGCACAGCACAATTAAGATATAGAACATTTCTGTCTCCCTCTGCAAATTATTCATACATCTTCATAGTTAATCCCCCTCTTGACCTTAACTCTTGGTAACCACTAGCCTTTTTTTTTGTTGATATAAATTAGATTTGACTTCTAGAATTTTACATAAATGGAATCTTACAGAATATAGAGTGCTCTTCTGTGTCTGGCTGTTTGCACTGAATAATTTTGAGATTCATGTACACTATTTCATGTGTGAGTAGTTCATCCTTTTTATTGATGAGCAGTATTCCATAACATGACTTTATTACAATTTGCTTATCCATTTCCTGGTTAATGAACATTTGGATTGTTACCATTATTTGGTTGTTATGGATAGAACTGCTATATACATTTACATATAAAACATTGTATGGGCATTCTTTTACTTGTATATATGCCTAGTAGTGGGATTCTTGGCCTATTCAAATATTTTGCCCATTTTAAAATTTGATTTTCTTCTAATTGCTCTGTGTGTGTATGTGTGTGTGTGTGTGTGTGTGTGTGAGAGAGAGAGAGAGAGAGAGAGAGAGAGAGAGAGAGAGAGAGAGAGAGAGACATGGTCTTGCTTTGTAGTTCAGGCTGGTCTTGAGTTCACTGTGTAGCCCAGTCTGGCCTCAAACTCACAGCAATCTTACTGCCTTTACCTCCCAAGTGCTGGGATTACAGGCGTGAGCCAGCCACCCAGCACTGTATGTGGTACTGGGGATTGAATTTAGGACCTTGCACTTGCCAGGCAGATGCCAGAACCACAGAGCTAACTCTCTGGCCCAATATTGTGATTTAATTAGTCACTAGTTAAATGGTCATTTCCAAATTGCTGCCATTATAAATATTGCTGCAGTAAACTTTCATATGTCAACAAAATTTAATAATGATTACCTACCATGATGACTTGTTTTCATTATACCTTTCTTGGCTTGCAATTTTTTTTTTTTTTTGGGCCAGGGTCTCGCTTTGTAGTTCAGGCTGGCCTTGAGCTCACTATGTAGCCCAGGCAAGCCTCGACCTCAGCAGCCCTCCTGCCTCTGCCTCCCGAGTGCTGGGATTATAGATTTGAACAACTGAACCGGCGTTTGTGGTATGTGGTACTGATTGCCAGTGGTCATGAGTTACCATGCCCAGTATTGTATGTGGTTACCAGGGATGAAACCAAGGACCTTGCGCTTGTGAGGCAGGCGCTGGAACCACTGAGCTAAATCTCCAGCCCCTTGTTTTCTTCTCTTGAATCCAGGTCTTTCACACTGAACTATATATCAAGGTGCTTTTATTTTTATTTTTAATTGATTTTATGGGTACATTTTATATACACGTTATGATCACAATTGACATTGATATAAAATAAAATGGAATATTATTCTGCCATAAAGAATAATGAGATTGGGCCGAAGATTTAGCTCAGTGGTTCCGCTGCCTGCCTAGCAAGCGCAACGTCCCTGGTTCGATCCTGGTAACCACATACAATGATATGATATTGGACGTGGTGACTCACGCCCACCAGCAATCAGTACCACACCCCACAATGCTGGGCGTGGTGGCTCATGCCTGTAATCCCAGCACTTGGGAGGCTGAGGCAGGAGGATTGCTGAGTTGGAGGCTTGCCTGGGCTACATAGTGAGCTCAGGGGCAGCCTGCACTACAAAGTGAGACCCTGTCTCAAAAAAAAAATTATGAGATTGAGTCATTTATCATCAAATGGATGTACCTTAAGGATATACTCATAAGTGAAATAGGTCACAGATATGTAAATATTGTATCTTTGGTATGAGAATCTGAAGTTGTAAATGAATTCTAGAATGCATGATAGATATCATGAAATAGTAAATATTTAAAGGGAAATGGGGTTTAGGGGTAATGAGGGGAAAGAAGGTTAAAGGAAACAAAGCTTGTGTATGTAGGGGAAGGGGGGTTGTAAGCTGGATAGGGGAAGGGGAAAATGAAAAATCATGTCATATACTGGTACAAGCTCTCAATGTTAAGCGTAATCACGATGTGTATATATAATGTACCAATAAATAAGTCAAAAAATTTAAAAACAAAACCAGTTCAAGGCTACCCCCAGCTACCTAGTGAGTTTAAGGGCAGTCTGAACTACATAGGAAGACCCTGTCTCAAAAGTTAAAAATTAAAAAGGCATATTTTTTTTTTACCATGGAGACCATTGTTTTATTTTTTTAATCCCATTCTTGCCCTTAAGCCCTGTCCCTTCCCTATGTACAAAAATTCTTCCATTTTTTCCTATTTCCACTTTTTTCTTGTCCTTTGTCCTTCCCTATTCCCTTGCTCTTCCGATTTGAATATTTTCTTCCCATTTCCCAATATCTGTTATACATTTTAGTCCTTATTCCCACTTTTGGTTTCTCAGGTCAGAGAAACAATGTAGTATTTAAACAAGTGGATTTATTTCACTTAAGAGTATAGTCCCAAGGTGCATCCATTTAGCAATAAATGTCTGAAGCTCATCTTTATGGCGGAGTAGTTATATATATACTTTCTCCATTCATTGGCTGATGAGTATTTGGGCTGTTTCCAAAATTTAGCTATTATAAACTGTGCTGCTGTAATTATGGGCATGCATATATAGCTATGGTATGATGCTTTTAATTCTTTTGGGAAGATACCAAGAAAGGGAATAGCTGGGTCAAATGGAACCTCTATTTTTAGTTATTTGAAGAATCTCTACAACGATTTCCCGAGTGGTTGCACCAGTCTACACTCACCAACAGTGGAGAAGGGTTCCTTTCTCCTCAAAGCCCCTCCAGTGTTTGCTGGCAGTTGATTTGACAGCAGCCATTCCCTCTGGAGGGAGATGGCATCTCCGCATTTTAATTTGCATTTAGTGAATGATCAGTGACGTTGAACGTTTTTTCATATATTTTCTGTTTCTAATTCTTCATTTCAGAAGCATTTTTCACTTCAAGATGCCCATTTTTGGATTGGGTCCAAACATGTATTTCAAATAACTGAAGTTTCTAACTTTGATAAAGTAAAATCTGTCAACATTTCCCTTTTATGATTACTGCTTTTTGTGTCTAAGAAATCTTTTTCTATACCAAGGCATGTAATGTTCTCTGTTCTATACATTTAATAGTTTAACTTTTATGGTTAGACTCATCAACCATTTAGAGTTAGGTTTTACATATATGGTGAACTCTGAACATTTTTAAAAAATGTAGATAATCAGTTGTCTCAATATTAGTTGTCATCTTTTTTCAAAGATAAGTTGTGAGGAAGGGCAATGGAAAAAATAAAATATATTATATACAGGTACAAATTGCCAATGAGGAATGTGTTCATAATGTATTTCTAAAATATACTAATAAACTCTTTAAAAAAAGATAAGTTGGCCTTTTATGTATGGTCTATTTCTGGACTCCCTTTTTTGTTCCATTGATCAATATGTCCTTAGGCCAGCATTTTATTGTCTTGATATTTGCCTTGAGTACCTAAATATTTATCATTAAAGTAGTTAATATTAAGCTATATGTGGTGTGGTGTAATCCGAAGACTCTGGGAGGCTCAGGAGAAAGACTATAAATTTGAGCCCAGCCTAGGCAACTCAGTGATTTAGTGAGACCCTGTCTCAAAATAAAAATTAAAAAAGGGTGGGAATATAAGATGTAGTTCAGTGTGAAATTTCTGTATTCATTTTCCAGTAACAATGAAAGAGAGAGAGAGAGAGAGAGAGAGAAAGAAAGAAAAGAAAAAGAAAGAGGAAGGAAGGAGGAAGGAAGGAAGAAAAAGAAAGAAAGAGAGAAAGGGACTTTAAGACCTAAATTTAAAAGTTTATTCATTTAAAAATAATTGTTTTGACTATTTGTGACCCTTTTGCATTTCCATATACATTTAATAATAATTTATCAATTTCCATGAAAAAACCTATTGGGCTTTTGATTGGGACTGCATTGAATTGAGAAACCAATTTAAAGAGAATTTATATTTTAACAATATTAAATATACCAAATTAGAATCATGTTATCTTTTTTCAATTTGCTTAATTTCTCATAGCATTTTAATACTTTCAGTGTAGAAGTTTTTCATAATTTGTTATGTACACTTCACTTTTTGTTTCTATTAGTAATATTTAATAATTTTTATTTCTAATTCATTGTTGCTTTTTTTTTTGAGACAGGGTCTCGTTTTGTAGTTCAGGCTGTCTCTGAGCTCACTATGGAGCCCAGGCAAGCCTCGAACTCAGCAATCCTCCTGTCTCTGCCTCCTGAGTGCTGGGATTACAGGCGTGAGCAGCCATGCCCGGCTGATTATTGCTGTTTTGAATGTTTGTGTCCCTCCAAAATTCATGTTAAAACCTAATTTCCAACACAAAATATTAAGAGGTATTTAACAATATTAAGAGAGATTTAAGATTTATTGTCCCTAAGAAAAAAGTCAGTGGTCTCTGTTTTTTTGCTATTTTTCTTTTAAGCTCCTTTAGATTAGGTTTGCTTTTCTTTTTCTACTTCTCATAGATGGAAACAGAATACTTATTATAAATCATTCTCTTTTTCCCCAAATAATGTATATGCATAAATTTGTTTCTAATCACTTCTTTAACAGCATCACATAACTTTGACTTTTTCCTTTTGATTTAGTTTTTGATCCTTGGGTTTCCTTCCTTCCTTCCTTCCTTCCTTCGATCAAACCAGGGACTTTGCACTTGCTAGGCAGGCACCAGAACCACTGAGCTAAATCTTATGCCCAATCCTGGGTTTCTTAAAACTATATTGTCTAGTGCTCAAATATTTGGAGGTTTTTGAGTTTTCTTTCTATTACAGGCTTCTCATTTTATCCCACTGTGATAGAGGGCATGCTGCATGATTTCAACCCATTTAAATTTATTCGTTATAACATAGCATATAACATATCTTGATGATTCTTCCATGTACCCTTGACAGAATGCACATTCTGCTGTACATAGTTGGGTAGAATTTTCTGTCAATTATGTCAAGTTGGTGGCATTTAAATCTTCTTGATTTTTGATCTGCTTGGTTTACTAATTGCTGAAGAGGAGTGCTGACATCTTTAATAATAGCTCTGAGTTTGTGTTTCTTCAAGTTGTCCTACATTTTCCTTCACATTTTGAAATTTTGCTGTTTGGTGCATGCACATTTAAAATATACTTCTTGATGCATTGGTCCTCTTATCATTATGAAATGTCCTTTTGCATCCATGATAACATTTTTAGAAGCTTTCTTTCAGCAAGGATCTCTGTGTAGTGTTGGCAGTAAGCCTCAGACTTGCCAGAGATTTAGCTCAAGTGGCACTGTGCCCACCTCAGAATTACAAGGGCCCAAGTTCAATCCCCAGTACCACCACCACCACAAAAAAAGCGCCCAGACTCAATTTGCCCATAAATAAAGCACTGAGACACCAAGAAATCTCAAAGGACAAGTTTGCTTCTACAGAAGGATACACTGCACCCTTAAGGTGAGGTAGCAAGCACATGGAGAGGCTAAACAGGTTCCTTTTGTATCCTAAAGTGTGAGAAGCAGCTGACCCTTTCCCCATTGCCTACGCTGAAGGCTCATATCCTATCCTGATTTGCTAGTCTATGTATGAAGGGAGAGTTTGAGTGGTTGCTGGGCAGAGTGGCTGAGGGAGGTTTCAGTGTAGGGAACTGAGAGTCCTTGGCACAAAGTTTTCCCAGAGTCCAAGCCACAGACGACCCTTGTAACTATAACAACTGCAACCCTGGTACCTGGGGTGGAGGAAGGCAGCCTACTGTGATCTAGAGTTTAAGATGGATGTGATCCTATTTATGTTCTTTGATAGAAAAGACAGGGCTTCAGTTTCTCACAGTAGTAACCTTAGTCTCTGTCTGAACATGTCTTTAATATTCTTAAGTGTCAGTTTAATTGGTTCTATTAAGAACTGTGGAGACTGGGTAATTTATAAAGAACAAAAATTTATTGGCTCACAGATTTGAAGGCCAAGGAGTCTAATATCAGGCACTGGCATTTGATGAGGGACTTCATAACATGCTAGAAGGTATCACATGGGAGAAGGGTAAAGAGAGCATAAAAGAGAAATTAAACTATAGGTGTTGAGCCCTCAAAAATTAGCATTCTAAGCATCTTCCCTTTGACTTTCCAACATTGTTGTATTGGACCTTAAGTTTCCATCATATGCTTTTCGAAGGCCACATTCAAATCAAACCTGTGGGATATTAAATTCCAACCTGAGATCTACTATGTCTCAGCCCTGTAAAAATATGATTCCTTTATGTTTTGGCCTGTAATTTTGCTGTTGCACTATCTCTTTTCAACTTAACTGTTTCTTTGAAAGGTTCTGTCATTTTTCTCTAATGACCTTTAAGATCTTCTGTTTAACTGTGGGATTTTGCTATTTCTTTGCAATCTATCCAGGTTTCTGTTTATTTTTATTCTTCCATCTTGGCAAGGATGTGCTTCTTAAAACTGGATTTATGACTTTAATCAATACAGAAAAAAAATTGCCAGCCATTATGTCTCAAAGTATTGATTCTTCATCACCCCACAATCCTCATAATTTTTCTAGTATCTCCTTGGGGTGATCCTGCTAGAAATATATTTGACTATCTCATTCTATCCTTGGAATCTCATAAATGCTTTTTCATATACTCTATAATTCATATATTCCATCTTTTTATCTTACTGTGCTGCATTTTGGATAACTACTTCAGATATACCTTCCAATTCAGTAATTTTTTTCAGTGATTTTAAATATGATTTAAAAGCTCACTGACCTGAGATTTCAATATTTATATATTTTAATTCTAGGGGATCAGTTTGATTCAAAATCTGCTTGTTATTTTTTGAAGAAAGGCTTATTCTTATGAATAACAAGGTTTTCTTTATTTAATGATTTTAAGCATGCTTACTTCATGCTTTCCATCAGGTTATTGTCTTATCTGAAGGACATAGATTTGTAGCTCTTGTGCCCTCTTTTACTCATGGTGGAATCCTCTCTTACATTTTGTGATTTAGAGTTTAAGCTCAACATCAGTGGAGCTTTACCTGTGCACTCCTGTGCATTTCAAACTTGGAATGTGATCCTCCAAAGTATTTTTGCATATGTTTCTGTCAGGCACCAGAGACAGGAGAAAATTCTTATGTCAGTTTTTTTATTGTACAGGTTGCTGGCCTGTGCAGGTGAGGGGGCACAGTACATGGTTATATGGTTTTCAAGGAAGATAATTTTTTTCCCGAGAGGCCAAGCAAAGAAAGAAAGACATTCTTCATTGTCAGCTTGTGCCAGCAAATGCATTTTTTCCTTTCCCACACTTTACTAATGGTTCATCCCGTTAAGCCCTGAGTTTGCATAGCACATGACAATTCCAATTCTATGCCTTTTGTAAATCAAAGGAATTGAGTGTGCAGCTAAACCATCATTCAATTAAGAGGGATAAATAGAAGCATTTATAGACAAAGACACAAATGTACCACAAACAAACCCTTGCTAAGGAAAGAAGTGAAGGCTTTTTATCAGGAAGAAAGAATTCAGATAGAAAGAGCATGGGGACAGTGAGATTGGTAAACATATAAATAAACCCAAATAAGAATTTAGACTTATTTTTAATGATGACTAATAAATGATGTCATTAAAATTTAATGGAACTAAGATACTGATTAAAGGCTAGGAATGTGGCTCAGTGGTAGAGCACTTGACAGCATGTGTGACACCCAGGTTTCAATCCTCAGCATCAGGAAGGAAGGAAAGAAATTGGATAATAATAGCATGCAAAATGAAGATTATGTTAGGTAAGATTAGAACTTGGCAGAAAACACAATCAAAACTGACACAAACCATCCAAAATAATTTATTTTCTCATTATCAAGAAATCCAGAAATAGGTGACACTAGGGCCATTTAAATAAGTGTCATTCTTAGTAACATTGAAGACCCTGGTGTCTTCATCTTACCCCTCGCCTGTTTTTCTTATGTTCATGTTAATGTTAGAATCTGTCTCAGTATCTGGATCACTTCTGTCTTTAGATTTCTCTTTTAAGGGGTTCCCTGGTGGTCTAGTGGCTAGAATTTTTTTTCCATCTGTCTGGAGATTTCTATTTCTGACCTGAAAGTACTTTCTTCCATGCGTGCGTGCATGCATGTGTGCGTGTGTGCATGCGTGTGTGTGTGTGTATTATTTTTGCACTACCGGGGATTGAACTCGGGCCCTTGTGTGTCCAAGGTTGGCGTGGTACCACTTGAGCTAAATCCCCAGCCCAATATGTATATTTTTTCTCCCTAAATTGGAGTCATGTGGTATATACCATTTTGTTGCCTATCTTTTAAAATATTCATCATTAAGATAGTTAACATTAATCTAATGTTGGGGCACACATCTGTAATGCCAAGAGGAGGATCACAAGTTCAAGTCCACCCAGGCAATTTAGCAAGACCCTGTTTCAAAATTTAAAAAAGAAAGGAAAAAGAAAAAACCAGGTTGGAGATGCAGCTCAACACAAAGACCCTAGTTTAATCCCAGGTACCACAAAAGAAAAGAAAGAATGTTAAACATAACAAAGTCTTTTACTACATTTTCCATCTTTTTAAGAGCCATTTTGGAATTGTGAAAGAGTCCTTCAAACACTGTGATTCAAGTTACAAATTAATGTAACTCATTCTCATCTGTTCACTTATATAAAAATAAGGGGGAAAAGTCCATCGACAGAAAGTAGAGGGTTAAAACAATAGACAAGTTGGTGAGTGCTCACACAAGTAGGCAACAAGTAAAACTCAGGAAAATTTGTTTTCACTAAAATAGTTTAATAGTCTTGTTTTCTCCACTTTTGAGACAGGATTCTGACATCAGTGTTCTATGTTTTTACTATAATAATGCCTTATTTTTTAAATTCTCATTTGCAGAGTTGCATAGTAAGATTTAGTAAGAATGCTTCTAATAACCCTTAAAAACTTTGTTTCTTGGTGGGTTTTTACCATCAAATTGTGAGCAACTGTGTTTGTTAAGAGATGCTGGAAGCTGCTGTACTTGACTCTATTTCTTTCTTTCTTTCTTTCTTTCTTTCTTTCTTTCTTTCTTTCTTTATTTATTGCAGTACCAGGGATCTCTTAAGAAGTCACTTGAAGGGCTGGGGATTTAGCTCAAGTGGTACTGTGCCAAACTTGGATGCACAAGGGCCCAAGTTCGATCCCCAGTACTGGAAAAAAAAAAAAAAGTCACTTGAGTCAGATGCCGTGGAAGAGACACAACTTTCTATCTCTCTCTTTTTTTTTAAACAATGCAGAGGTTGAACGCAAAATCTCACACATGTTGAACAAGTGCTCTACCACTGAGCTGTATCCCTATCCCTTTTTATTTTTTATTTTGAGACAGTGTCTTGCTGAGTTGCGCAAGCTGGGTTCAAACATGATTCCCCCTGTGGCAGCCTCCCAGAAGCTGGGATCGCAGGTGTAATCCACACCTGGCCGGGATGTAAATATTCTACTGTGATATGAATAATTTATGCATAAATTTTCTTTTATTAAAATCTTGATTTCTAATAACCAAAAGGTGGAAGCAACACAAGTCTGCATTGACAAATAAATGGACAGGCAAAATTCAGCCTTAAAAAAGAAAGAAAATTTTGACAAATAGCATGAATATGCCTTGTGGTCATTGTGCTAAGTGAAATAAACTAATCACGGAAAGCCCATAAGATTCTGCATATATGAACTACACTAGAGCAGTCAAATTCATAGAGATGGAGTAGAGTGGTGGTTGCTAGGGGCTGGAGGAGGAAAGAAATGGGGAGTTGTTTGATGAGTACAGTTTCAGTGGTGCAAGATGAAAAATGTTATAGAAATCTTTTGTGGAATAATGTAAGATTTTATACCACTCAACAGTACACTTGGAAATGGTTAGGATGGTAATATGGTACACATTTTATCACAGTTAAATTGTTTCAAAAGAAAGTACATGGAAGAATCTCTTGGTTTCTGTTTTGAATGGGCAGCATATCCACATAGCAGCAGGTTCGAAGGTGTAAAAGGGCATACAGTGTTTTCACTGTGGTGTCCCACAGTGTGGTTTCCCAGCCTTCTTATTTGTCCCACAACTACTCAACCCATCATCGCTTGGGCTTTAATTATAACTACTTTGCTGTGTGGCCTTCTGTATGGGGCCTCCATACTTCCGCTGTTCCCCAGTAATTATTTGTCTCTAGCTTGATATTTCTTTGTAATGTCTTTTTTAATTAAAAATGTACACTTGTAGGTGTTTATCTTAACATATTATTTGATTTTACCCAATTTAATGGGCAATATATTCATAGAACTCAAAATTCAGAAAGCACAAGAGAGGCTATATTAAAATGTCTCACTCTACTGCTGTTTCCTAGGTCAACACGCTTCCCTTCTGGGCCTGTTGCTTATGCGGTTCTACACGGATCCATTCCCTGATTTTGATCTGCTTTTCTCACTGCTTCAGGAAACTTCATATGCCAGGCTCCTTTGCTGGTGGCTTCCGATGAGCTCCCGGCCATGTGGGAGAGGGGGGATTAGTAAAGACTAGAGAGTGTGAGGAGGGCAGAGCCAATGTAGTTCTTTCTCTCCCCTCCTGCTTCGAGTAGTTACCGTAGTTGCTGTAACTTCTTCGCACCAGCTCCCCCGACTCAGCCTTACCCTCTACAGGTCCAGCTTTGATGGGGCAGCCCTCGCTATGATTCTGCTACTGCTGGATCTTATCAGCTTCCCGGGTCGGGTGACACCATTGCTTCTTGGTATCCCTTCACCCCAAGACTGGCGGACGTTTCTTGCTATTAATAACTTCAGTGTTATCTCACAGTTTCTGTTCAGTGTTTCAAATGTATATTCCATTTCAAACCTATATTAGTCGATTGGCTCTGTTCTCTCTGAAGGAAATACCTAACTAAATTCTGATGGATGCATCATCCTTGGCCACTTAGGTTCATTCGTACCCTCAGATTTATTTGTTATGACTAACCAAATCAAAAGAGGCCATTTATTTTGGTTTAAAATAAGAAAAGGAAAAAAGGATTTATTCAAAACTGGCTAGGTCCAAGGAGGTGGAATGGCCCATTTGCCTCAAATCACAATCTACCAGAGTATGGGTACATTAGTGCCTTTTATAGCAAAGCACAGAGCTGGGAAGGAAACACAGTGAGATAATAGACAGAGCCAGGTTTGTTTTCTCCCTCCTTCTCTTGCCTAGGGACATGAAATGGGATTTAATGTCCCGCTGCCAGCATCTGCATATTCCAGCCATTCATCTCCGCTAAGGAGAGATAGGGTAGGCATTTATGTCCTAGACCTGAGGAACTCTGGAGAAACTACTTGCTTCTAAAGGGAAAACTGACTTTTAGAGGTCCTTTTGTGGTGCTAGTTACAACACATTACCTTCGGAGACAAGCAGTGTTGGTAGTTTGATCTGTGTGTATTTTTTGGATATATAATCAATAGCATCTATTCTCTCCCTCTCCCCTTTTTCATAAAGAATAGGATATTTTAGGGCCGGAGGGTTAGCTCAGTGGTTCTGGCGCCTGCCTCGCAAGCGCAAGGTCCTGAGTTCGATCCCCGGTAACCACATATAATGCTGGGCGTGGAGACACGCCCACCAACAATCAATACCACATACCACGATGCCGGACGTGGTGGCTCACGCCTGTCATCCCAGCACTCGGGAGGCAGAGACAAGAGGATTGCTGAGTTCGCGGCGGCTTGCCTGGGCTCCATAGTGAGCTCAGGGCCAGCCTGAACTACAAAGCGAGACCCTGTCTCAAAACAACAACAACAAAAAAAAGAATAGGATATTTTAGATACTAGTCAACATTTTGAGGTTTTCACTTAGCAATAATCCTGTAGTTTGTTCTTTGTAAGTTCTAAAAATTTTCTTCAATCCTTTTAATCCATCACATAGATGTATTAAATTGTTGGAACATGGCCATTGTCATGGCCATTCACTTACATGTTGTCTGTGACTGCTTTCACACCAATCTCTCACTGATACTTAGGTTACTTAAGATTTTCTGCTATTACCACTCCAGCCAGGCATATAGTTCAGTGGCGCTATACCTGACTGGCAAACATAAGGTCCTGAGTTCAATCCCCAGCACCAGGGAAGAAAAACAAAATAAAACAAAAGCCTGGGATTTCGTTCAGCAGCACAGCACCTGCCTGGCAAGTGTGAGGTCCTGAGTTTGATCACCAAAACTCTGCTATGAATAATCTGGAACTACACCATATCATAAACCTTGAAGAAAATTGTAGAACAAGAGTTGTTGAGTCAGTGTGTGTATGCGAAAATTTTTAAGCACAAAATTTCAAAACTATCTTCTTGGTAGGTATGGGGACTGAAAGTCAAGGGTTCCAAAAGAATAAGATGTTAAATTTCACCCTTTTTGTTTGTTTGTTTGTTTGCATGTGAAAACATGGTCAAAATAATTTTTCATGAAAATACAACTTTATACATTGCATGGTTGGCAACACTTTTTTGTAATGGTCTGGGCAGTATATACTGTAGATGGTAGAAGTCATGCAACATTTGTCACTTCTACTCAATTCTGCCTTTCTAGTACTAATGCAGCCATAGATAATGAATGAGTGTGGCTATGTGCTCATAAAAGCTAATGTACAAAAGGGGGCAAATGGCAGGATTTTTCCAGAAGGTCATAGCTTACCCCTAGAGTAAAATCAGAGTCCTCACAGTACACCAATGCCTCAAGCCATGCAATATTTATTGCCCTTTGGTGCCCTGGTGATCCTTGACCTGAGGCAAGCTCTTTCCCATAGGACAGATAGCAAACCTTTTAGAGCTTTCAGTGATACTGACAGGCTGCTGCAGCATATGAACTGTAGGTAGGATATCAGAAGTGACGACTCTCCTTAGTTCAGCGTTGGTTTGGATGAGAATAAGTGCAGAGGGAATGTTGATATGATGTCCTTCTGTTAATTTAGGGATCCATGAAGACCGTGACATTTATGACAGAGCCTTAGAGAGTGAAAGAACAAGAGCAACAAAACCAGAGATCTTTGGTGTCACTGGTCCCTGAGGCAGGTTGTTTATAAAAATGATCATCACACAGTCGCCTCTGTCCCTGTTTGTGCGTGCTGCATCTCCCATTTTCCGCTTGAAAGTGAGCCGACTTGGGACTTGCTTTGATCAATAGAATGTGGCAGAAAGGAGACAGCACCACATCCAGGGCTAGACTTTAACAGACTTGGCATCTGTATGTTACATCCTGTTGGAAGCTACTTGTTACATAAAGAAATTGGGACAAAGTGGAGTCTGGTGCTATAGACTTGTAGTTTCAGTCCTCTGGGAGGCTGAGTCAGGAGGATCACAAGTTCAACCTCAGACTGAGCAACTTAGTGAGATTCTGTCTTTAAAAAATTAAACGAGTTGGAGTCTAACCTTCAGCACCCTTTATAACACCCATAATTAGCAACTCCTTAACCTGGCCTTCAGGACACTATACTACCTGGCTTTAAATACCTTTCCACCACCATCTCTGCCTGTTCCAATGCTTTTCTGGAAGCTTTCCTTCCAGAAAAATAATACAACGTAGTATTTAGAGCACTGACTCTAGAAATAGACTGGCTATCATTAGATGTGTGACCTTCGTCAAGTTGCTTAACCTATCCATGCTTATTTTCCTCATATGAAATGTGAATAGCAATAGTTTCTAGGTTTGGTTTGGTTTAGTTTGGTTTGGTTTTCCACTACTAAGGATTGAACCCAAGACTCTAACGTTGACCTACATCCTCAGCAGTTTTTTATTTTTTATTTTGAGACTTGTTGAGTTCCCAGGCTGGCCTTGAACTTGTGATCCTTCTGCCTCAGCCTCC
>PVIC010041722.1:0-16082 GCA_004025085.1 Thryonomys swinderianus | reverse complement strand
TCCTCCTGTCTCTGCCTCCCGAGTGCTGGGATTACAAGCGTGAGCCACCACGCCCGGCTGTTCAGAGTATCTTGAAGCTGTTACTATACCCCCTAGTATCCCCACTGATAAAAGATGGTGTTGCCTTTGGAACCAGTTGATAGACCAATCACTTCAGCACTATACAGAGTTCTTTTGGCACATTTGTCTTCCATCAAAGACAATTCTATATTATTTTTATTATTTCCTTCTATCACCATGATTAATATTCTGCTAATACTGTAAATATTGAAAGATAATAGGCCAATTTCTCCTTGCATATATTTATGTAATAATAATGAGGTTTTTTGAACTATTAGCTATCATTTTACTGAAAAAAAAAACTCTGTAATCCAAAAAGTATTCTAAGTCTTTTATTTGCAAAATTTCTTGTAATGCTCAACACAACTCTGTGGAACACAAACTATTATCATCCACAAATAGCAATTCTAAACAAGTTACTCAGAGACCTTGTGCCTTGGCCCTAACTAGTAAAGTGTTCCTCATATTCAAACTTGCTGTAGTGTGTGTCCAAGTCCTTTCTGAATGCTCTACATGGGTAAGTGGCACAGACATTCTTCTAGCAATATTGAGAGGCAGAGGACTCATTCATGGAAAATTGACACACAAAAGTTTTAAGCAGAAAAGACATGATTTCCCTCAGTTCTCCATCAGAGGAGAAGGACTAGACACCACTGCATGCCAGAAAGGACCCCGATGTTGCATTCTGGTTGCTTCAGGATTATGGTGCCTGAAGCATATTCTACTGAGGGCCTCACCCACTGTACTGATTAGCTTTCCTTGGCCAGGACAAAAATACCTGACATACAACTTCAAGAAGAAACATTTATCTGGGCTCATCATTTCAGAGGGCCTAGTCCATAGCACACTGGCTTCATGGTATGCCCTTCATAGCAAGAGTGTGTGGTGGAGGGAAGCTGCTTAACTGATGGCATCAGCAAGCAGAGGGCAACACGCCAGAGATGAAAAGGCCAGGAACAAGAATATACCTTTCAACAGCATGCCTGCAGTGATCTGTTTTTACCAACTGGCCCTATCTCTTAGCTCACAACAGTACATTCAACTCTGAACTGCTAAAGGGCTGAATTCATGAGATAAGCACTCTCTGATATAATCCTCTAGAAACTCCACCTCTGCAATCATGAGCCTTTTAGGTGATATTTTTATTTTAAACCACAACGCCCTTTAAGAAAAATATTATAAAATAGAAAAATAGAACATAGAAGTGGATATTTATTAGGAATTATAAATTAAATCTCAGCAAGATAAAACGTGTAAATTAACGAGTAACACACAGATTACAAACAGTAAAAAATATAATGTTACTGTTCATTAACAAATTGAGAGTCAGCCTAAAATTTTCTTCCAAATATTTGTCCTTACTTTCTGACTGTCTCTTCCCATGACAATTTTGTAATATTATTTGACAAAAGAAGACTAGAAAGGGAATGTTCAGTGTCCCTTCCAGGCTGCTTGATGAGAACTTGGATGCCCTTTAAAAAATTATTATTTCACAAATGTCTTTCTTTGCAACATTTCTTTAGTGATAATGCCACACCTGCTGAGACAATGCTTCTTTTCAAAGAAAAAGTTATCCAAGACCTGCACTGACCATGATTGTTGCAGCTTGACCTATCCCCCCAAATCATAAACTCTGTCTATCCCCACTCTCACTGAGACTGAGTCCTGGGAAGGAAGGAAGAAGTGTATCGATTCTTCTTCTTTTGGTCAAAATCGAGGCCCCAATGAGTGATGAAATCTGCCTGGTACAGATCTAACAAGAGGTGGTAACCTGGAAGCCTTACAGACCAGGGCTCAGCTCATGGACCGCTGGCAATGGCCAGAGTGTGACAAGCTGGTGGGGACCGTGTAATGCACTCGGCACTTCTCTGCATGCACTGTGAGGAAGAAATCTACTCCTACCACTTAGGATCCTGTCGGCCCACCTTCCACCGTAATACACTACATATTTATAGAGAAGTTAGGAGATTGTACATACCATCCATGGGCTCTACAGTTAGTTAATTTTTAGTGTTTTTGAGATAGGGCCTCGCTTGCAATTCAGACTGATCTGAACCCACTATGTAGCCCAGGCTAACCTTGAACTCAAAGCAATCCTCCTACCTCTGCTTCCCAAGTGCTTGGATCACAGGTGTGAGCCCCCACACCTGGCAAGAGCTATACAGTTTTTCAAACTTCCTAGCCAGGGAAATAGTTTGTTTAAAAATGTGAATCCAGGTAAATCTGAATACAGCACTTTATGGTACAGATTCTGGTTTCTTCCAAGGAGTCCTGCTAGCAACTTTCTGCCAGTCACCAATGTGTGTGTGGAAGGGTAGTAAAAATATTAAGTGAAACATATTAGCTATCTTTATAGCCACAAAACAGATGATCTTTGACTCCCTGTAGACTGCCTCTAGCATATCTGCTTTCACCATGGACAAAATTGGAGCAGTAAATACTTCTGACCAGGGAGTAGAGATGAAGTGAAACATTGTACGTGCACTTGATAGTGCAGTTCTTGGCATATATGTGTATCATCGTAAATCTCCACCATCTCTCTTGCATTCTCCAAGATGCTCCACCAGTGGAATAAGTTTTATTGCTGTCCTGAGTTGCCCTGTGAAGTGAGATTCAAATAGGTGCCAAATACCAGCTTCTGTCAGTCTCTATTTTTTATGTTTGATATTGTATTTCTGAGCTTGGTGTGTCTAAACCACAGAAGGCTGTATCCTTACTGTGTATCTCCACTTGCTTTACTGATTCTGAAAGTATTCATCATAAGGATGCATTTTACTGTCCACTCACTAACTGGACTATATCAGTGGTCTTGATCTCTGGTACTATGCTCAACTTATTAAACTGGATTTTATTCAGCATCACTGCTAGCTTGTCTAAACTCTTAAATTGCCTAAATCTTTTGGCTACGAAGCTCTTGTTTGGTTTACACTGGATTTGTGCTTCTCTTTGCGACTGGTTCATGCTGCCAAGTTCTCAGCAAAAAGCAGGGTCTAATGTAGTCTGAAGTTTTTCCCCCTACAGGTTTGCAAGACCCTTCCAAATAACTTGGTTGAAGAGTATGCACTGACTTCCAGAATGGCTGGTCTGTAAAAGCCATGCTTATCTGAGTGGCGATTGTAAAGGCTGCAATAATGCTGAGAACTTCCCTTATCTTTATTACTTCTACATAGTAATTCCATGAGTTCTGAAGGTTGCATGACTGTCACTACTTTACAGATCAGTATCTGACAAACTATGGCCCAGGGACTAAGAGTGATTTGCACATTTAAAACATTTTCTAATTGGTACATGTTTGTGGGACGTAATGATCACGTTCCCTGCAGGAAGTTAATACACAGTCACAGCACACCTCTATATTTTCTCCATTCCCTTCCTCTCCTCATCTTCCACTTCTTATCCTCTTATCTTTTACAAAAGATCTACTTCCTTATTTCCTATTGTCAGTGTTCCTTTTGCTCTTTATTTATATTTCGTGTTTCTCATATAAGAGAACCTGGTCTATATTTAAGCTTGTGTGTTGAACGTATTTCACTTAACATTGTGCCCCCAAAGTGCAACCATTTTTCTAGAAATGGCTTGAATTTACCTTTATTTGCAGCACAGTATTGCTCTATTTTATATATATATATATATGTATCACATTTTTTTCATTCTTCTATTGATGAACATATGGGCCACTTCCAAGATATAGCTGTTATGAGTAGCACTGCTATGAACATGGCTATATATGTATCATGTAATATAATGTCTTTATTGAAGTGGTTGAGATGAAAATCACAGGAAGAATAATATGCCATGATGTAGAAGTTATATGGAAGTCAAATTGCGGCATCTATAAGTGAAGTTTTATTAAGACACAGCAACGTTCATTTGTTTAAGTGCTGTGATGGGTTTTGCTCTACAAGAAAGGGAAACAGCTGCAACAGAGACCCTAAAGCCTACAGTCCTTACATATTGGCTACTCAATTCCATTTCTAGATGATGATGCTAAATCTCAGATCACCCTGAAACCTGCCCAAGGTTCCTCCCGGAGTCAGCAGCAAAGTAAATAAAATCCGAGTCTGACTGAAGCTGTAGTCTGAAGAACTGTGAGCCTGGTGCTGCAGTTGATTTGTTACAAGCTCAGTGAGTCTATCACAAACACTGAAAATAAATCACATCTGAATGACTCTCCCTCCAGTTATTTTTCTGTCTTGACCATGGCAGACGAGTCTGGCAAGAGGTGATGGCCACCCCTGTGCAGAGCAGCGCACTGCTGAATGGAGAAGAGGATCCTTTAGTCTAGCTGACATCTGTGGGGCTAGGCACAGTTCTTGGCCTCCTTCAAGTGCAATCATTGCCACATTCCCTATTATAGACACTTCCACTTCTAACTCAACATGGGCTGTGCTTTTGGAACTGAATAAAGGTGTAGGAATCAGGTCCAAGAAATAATTACCAATGATTATTCAAAATTGTACATTTATTTAATTGCCAGCAATGAAAGAAAGAATTCCTTTCCTGGTTTTACAAACCAGAAATAGTGGCAACAAGATTTGGCCCATTAAATAAATGAAAAAAAAATTAGAGACAGACTCATTCTCTTAGAGCAACATTTTAATATTCAATATTTATCTTAAAGTCCACTTCGAGTTTATATGTGATATTATTTTAATTTTTTCCTGGACAATCTTTAAATGTGAGATGTACTACTTTACAAGAACTGTTGATTCTGCTTTTGTTCTTCAGTCACTGTAGTTGGGTAGTGCTGATACCCACGTACGCTGTTCACTAGCATGTTAGGGCACCTGAGAGTCAAAAAGGGTTCACACACCTGTTTTTAACTCTTGGGAGAGATGCGTAGTCTGGGACACAGGGCAAATTAGTCATGACTGTGGTGATCATATACCGATTTCTGTATTAGCAAACTCATGACACTCTACACATCAGCAGTGGTGTTAAGATCATCAGACTGAAGCAACTGCAAAGTCAATGGTGGGTCAAAGGCTATTTCTGTGGCCTGCCCCTGTGGTCAATGGCGTGGCTTGGAAGAACACTCCTCTGTAAGGCTTGTATTTACCCTAAGTAAATACAGGAAAGATAGTAAGGCTTCCTACTTTTGGGTAACAAGAGGGAAAGATATATTGGAAAATAGTATAGGGCAATTTTTTTTTTTTTGAGACAGGGTCTCACTTTGTAGTTCAGGCTGGCTCTGAGCTCATTATGTAGCCTGGGCAAGCTTCGAACTCAGCAATCCTCCTGTCTCTGCCTCCCGAGTGCTGGGATGACAGGCGTGAGCCACCACATCAGGCAGGGCAAATTTTTTAAAAACTTAAAGTAAATCATTCATCGGGGGCTTGGGAACTTTCTTGGTTTCTTATTCTTTCTTTCTTTCTTTCTTTCTTTTTAACTATCTTCACTTATTTTCTGGACAAAACTTGATCCAAAACTAAACCATTTTTGAAATGTCAAGTGAATAAATTTTCATCTGATTGTGTTTCCTCTCCTTTCTTAGTCTTGGTGGTATTTTGAATGTAAATTATAAATTTTGAATATATTACAGCAATTATTTTCTTCATACCTATGTATCTGTATATACTGGAAATGTTTTGAAAGCAGATAGTGAATCTTAAGGAAATAATATCATTCCTATCTGTAGTGATAAATGAAAAAGCAGTAACTTTAATAAAACATTTAATTATGATGAAGTTTTTTAATGAGGAAATATGTGCTTCTATTTGACAGTCACAGGAAAACAGTCATGTAGTGCATTATCTCTAGGGTTTAACTAAAGCAATCTGTCCATTTATGATCTTTGATTTGGTCTGATCCTTTGAAAAGATAAGGAGAGGATGAAAATTTATTTATGGAAAACATATATAAGGAGAAAAAGGAATTACAGAGAGATTTCAGAAGACTACATCTGATAGGCACTTGTAATTCTCAAGATGAAAGGATAGGATATAATATTAGGAGAACACTAGTCAGAACACCATTTTCAACACTGTGCTCCTTCTGGACACAGTCACATCACTAAACATGGCTCTCTTTCTTCCAATATTTAGTAAACACACAACATTGTTCTAGGAATCATATCTATATTTTATGTTGCAAACATCTCAAGTTAATTTGTGTGTGGTAGATAATAATTCTCTGGTCTGATTTATGGTGAAAAATGTGGCCTTGACTCACTTTGTGGAAAGCACTAATATGCAGGTAATATGGTCTGAATCACAGCTAATTAATTCAATGAAAGCTCAGTCAATTTAAAAAATATTTTCATGCACATGGAATTAGTTCAAATTTTAATTCTACCCATTACTAACTCTTTCTCTGAGATCGTTAAATTGAGCTTCAGCTCCTTCCCTGGTTGAAAGATGTTGTGGTCTGAGCCAATATAATTTCTGTGAGGCCCAAGTGACATAATGCATTTAAAATACCTGGCACATTTAAGCCCTCTACAGACAGTAGTTATTGTAGTGTTGTATTTAGATCATGACAGCTAGTTGTTTTAGGATCTTCTTTCCTGTGGGGTGAATAGTTCTGAACAGAGCATGTATGTTAGCACAGTTTGAATGTGTTGATTTGTTTCCATATGACCCTATTTCATAAAGCACACAGTTGGATAGCTGTGATAACCATTCTGATTATCATTCAATTTTAATTATTGAACCACCTACTTCTAAGCAATATTTTATAATTCATTATTTATTTAAAATTAATCTGAACACAATATAAAAACCAATGGGGGTTGTGGGGTGGATAGGGAAATGAGAAAAAATGAGAATTAAATCATGTCATATGCTGGTACAAATTCCCTATACTGAGTGTGATCATGATGTGTACATACAATGTACCAGTAAAGATTAAAAAAAAAATCTAAGGCTGGGTGTGGTGGCTCATGCCTATAATCCCAGCACTCAGGAGGCAGAGACAGGCGGATTGCTGAGTTTGAGGCTTGCCTGAGCTACATAGTGAGCTGAGGGCCAGCCTGAACTACAAAGCGAGACCCTGTCTCAAAAAAAAAAAAAAACCTAAAAAAATTGCTATGTTTTTAAAATAGAGTTGTAATATGTCATATCTTTGATTAGAATCAACTCAACTGCCTGGTGTCTCTTTGCTGTGATTAAAACATCATTTCAAGAAGTAAGCAGCAGACTGTTGACCATCTGAAATGGCTAGTCCTGCCATGATTTATGAAAACAAGTTCTTGGAAAGAGAGTTTTGTTGCTTTTACTAAAAATTATAATTTAATGAATATTTATTTTTCTAAATTATTTCAAATTAAGTCTTAAGAGTCCATGTCTGAAATCCCTGGTATCTGATGCCCTCTTTCTTCCTGTAATGTTGGCAGATTTAAGCACAGATGTTGCAACCACAGAAGAAAAGTTCTCTTGTCCCCAGATGTGAGAAAACCTTCAAAGAAAGAGAGATCTTGAAGTGACAATTAACCGTGCTTTAATAATCAACATGCTATGGAGTATACATCTAATCTACCTTCACATGCCACCTAAGAAAATGATGTATCTTTCCATAGAGGCCAGCAGCATTTGTCTCGGTAAGACAGGAGCAGTTACAATCCCTCACCACTTTTAATGTATACATTCTGTTAAGGCTCAGTAAATAAATATAGAAAGCTGGATTAGGGAGGTTAGTTCATTTTCAATAAAGTAAAGAATGTAAAAAGCTATTTCTAAGCTTGAAGATTAAGGAAGCATACTTTCCTGTTAGTATAATCTTATTTAATTAAATGCAGGTTCTAAAAAATGTGTGTGGTGTGTGTGTGTGTGTGTGTGTGTGTGCGTGTAAACAACAAACAAGAACATTCATCATATTTTTCTTCAATTAAATCAATGATCATTCATCAACTCTGTGTGTGTGTGTGTATGCGTGTGAAGGTATTATAGAAGATTGTAAGGAAACAAATCATTCTAAAAGGAAAACGTTTTTAATATTTTATCTATGTGGAATCTATTCTAGATGTTATGACTTTAAAATGTATTGAGACCTGTTTTGATATTATTAAGACAAGTATTTTCTTAGTATCACCAATAAACTTAACATGCAATATCCTCAAATTGTGGTTCTTCAGGCTAGCTGCAAAAACATTATCCAGACTTATTAGAAACACACGTTTCTTGGACTCCACTGCAGACCTGCTGATTCAGAAGCATGACTCACCTCCAACTGAGTGCAGGGTGAGATCTAGAAGTCTGTTTTATAATGAGCTCTCCAGCCAATTTAGAGTCATGCTGAAGTTTAAGGGCCTCTGGTCTGAATTGGCTCCTCACAAACTGACTTATGTGGCAAGAAATGGAGAAGCAGACAATGAAATCACCCATTAAGTAGTTTTGTCTCCGATATATTTTCCCGAACATTTCAGATCCTATCTAACTATTTTACTTCATTGCTTAGAGAATCATTTGCATGGTGCTGTTTCTGTTCAACTTTTGCTTTTTAACCAAGTCAGATTCTTACTTTGATGTCTAAACAGAATGTTGGTCACATTCAGAAACATTCATTGTCGACATGTATAATTAGGGGCTCCATATTCTGACACTCACTGTCGATCTGACTTACTTTCTTGGCTTCTTAGACCAGTCAACAAACCAGTGTCTACATTTGGTAAAGAATGCAGTAGTGATGCTCCTTTCTTATATCTCCATCTATTATTCAAGAGGATAAAATGTCCACTCAAGCACCCACACTGGACAACTTCTTAGTAACTTCAAGAATGGATTATTATGGAGCTGTAGGTTTAACTCAGTGGTTCTGGTGCCTGCCTAGCAAGTGTAAGATCCCAGGTTCAATCCCTACTAAGCACATACAACAATACCGGGTGTAGTGACTCATGCCCACTAACAATCAGCACCACATCTTTGGTACATTCTGTTGACCAGTATCACATCTATGTTCATTAAAGAGATTGGCCACAGTTATCCTTTATGATCGTGTCTTTCCTGTATTGGAAGCAGAGTGATGCTCACTCTGAAATCGCCCTGGTATGCTGCTTCCTGTCAAGCTCATTAGAGGGTATGAGGAGGGAGAACTGTAGACCTTCTCTGAAGTTCTTACAGAATTCAGTGGTGAATCTGTAAGGCTTTTCTTGGCCTTTCTTGGCCAATAGTTTTTTAATTATTTCTTCAACTTCACTGACACATTATTTAAGACTTATATCTTCTTGGTGGAGCCTTGGTAGTTAATATGTATCTAAGAATTTATTATTTCTTCTGAATTTTCCACTTTACTGGAAGACAAGAACTTAAAGGAATTACATATGATCTTCTAGAATTTGATAAAATTGACTGTGATTTTGCCTTTTTCACATGTAATTGCATGGATTTAGGTCTTTTCTCTCCTTATTTAGGTAAGTTTGGCTAAGAGCTTGTCTATTATGATCATTTTTTCAAAGAACCAACTTTTTAATTCATTGATATTTTGCATTCTTTCTTTAGTCTCAATTTCACTAACTTCTGCCCAGGTCTTTAATTTCCTTCCTCATGTTAGCTGTGGGCATGGATTGTTCTTGTCATTCTAGGACCTACAGATGCAAGATTAGATTATCTTCTTGAGCTCACTCTGCTTTTCTGATATGGGAATTCACCATTATAAACTCCCATTTTAAAATGCTTCCATTTTGTCTTTGCATTACTGTTTCACTGTAAGAACTTCCTAACTGCTTCTTTAATTTCATCTGTGACTCCTTGATTATTCAAGAGAGAATTATTTAATTTCTATGGTTTGTATAGTGTTTGTGGTATATTTTGCCATTGATTTCTAATTTTATTCTACTATGACCTGCTGATATGAACAGAATAATATAGGTTCTTTGGTATTTATTTAAGCATACCCTATGGGCTAATATACAGTCTATTTTGGGGAAATTCCCATATGCTACAAAGAATTTTTGTTCTGCTGTTGTTAGATATAATAATCAAAATATCAATTAAGGCTATTTTTCAAAAAGTTTTGGTTCAATTGATATTTCTTCATTGAATTTTGTCTAGTTGATCTTCCTCTTTGTGACAGTAGGTATTGAAGTCCCCCATTACAACTGTATTGGTGTTTACCTGACTTTTCCTGTCCACTAGAGTTTATTTGATAAATAAATGGGTAAACCAGTATTGGTGAATATATGTTTATAATGATGATCTTTTTTCCTGTTGAATTGTTCCCTTAATCAGTGTGTACTTTCTTCACCTATTTTGTTTAGTCTTGGCTTGAAATCCACTCCATCTGAAATTATAATAGCTACTCCTACTTCTTTTCTGAGTTTCTGTTGCATGGAATATTGTTCTTTACCCTTTGATCTTTTAAAACCTGTTTCTTTTTAAATTGAATGTGTTTTTAAAAACATTTTTATCTTTATTGGTACATTGTATATACACATCATGATCACACTCAATATTGGGAATTTGTACTAGTATATGACACAATTTAATTCTCATTTTTTCCCATTCCCCTACCCACTCCACAACCTTCTACTCCCTAAATACATAAGCTTTGTTTCCCTTTTATTATTACTATCACATTTTTTTCTTTACCCATCACTCCTCCACCATATTTCCCTTTGAATATTTCTATTTCACAATATCCATCATACATTCTAGAACTTATTAACATCTTCGATTTTTCATACCAGAGAACAGATATAATATTTACACACCTGTGACCTATTTATTTAATTTATTAGTATGTCTTGAACATACATCCATTTGAGTATAAATGACTCAAACTTAGGATTCTTTAAGGAAGAGTAATACTCCATTTTATAGAAAAAAAAAACACAACTTCTTTATCCAGTCTAGAGATGATGGGCATTTGGGTTGTTTCCAAGATTGAGCTATCACAAACTGAGCTGCTATAAACATGGGTGCACATATGTCACTATGATGTGATTCTTTTAATTCTTTTGTGTATATTCCTAGCAGGGCAATAGTAGGCTCACATGGGAACCCTAGTCCTAGGTTTTTAGGAATCTCCACACTGACTTGCATAGAAGTTGTACCAGTCTACATTCACACAAACAGTGGAGAAGAGTTCCTTTTCTTCCAAGCCATGCCAGCATTTGTTGCTGGCTAATTTTGAGACAGCAGCCATTCTTTGTGGAGTGAGATGAAATCTTAGTGTTTCATCTGCATCTCTCAAATGTCTGGCAATGTTGATCATTTCTTCTTATGCTTCTTGGCAGTTTTTACTTCCTCCTCTGAAAAATATCTGTTTATTTCAGCTGCCCATTTTTGAAATGGGTCTTTAAATTTGGGAGGACTGATTTTCTTAAGCTCTTCATATTTTCTAGATAGTAGGCCTTTATCTGAGAGATAGCTGGTAAAGATCCTTTCCCAGTCTGTTGGTTGCCTCTTCACTCTGCTGGTGGTCTCCTTTGCTGTGCAAAGCTTTCTAATAAAGAGAGATGCCATTTGTTGATTTCTCCTGCTAGCTCTCATTCTATAGAGGTTAGATGCATACAGTCTTTCCCTAAACCAGTGTCTTCTAGAGTTTGACCTAATCTGTTTTGCAACAGGTTTAGTGTTTCTGTTTTAATGTTTATGTCTCTAATCCACTTTGATTTTAGTTTTGTACATGGTGACACAGTTAGGTCTAGCTTTAGTCTATGGCAGGGTAAGCCCAGTTTTACTAGCACCATTTGTTAAAGAGGGTATCTTTCCTCCACTGAGGATATTTGGCTCCTTTGACAAAGATGAGGTGACTTAGCATATCTAGAGTTGTTTCTGCATCTTCTAATCTATTCCACTGATCCTCAAGTCTGTGTCCTTGCCAGTGCCATGCAGTTTATATCACAATGGTTTTATAGTAAAGTTTCAAATTATGTCCTTCACTGTGTCCTTGTTGCTTAGAATTGCTTTTGGTGTTCTAGATCTTTTGTGTGAATGTGGTTTTTTCACTTCTGCATACCATTAGGTTTTGTTTCTTGATCCATTTTGCCTATCTATGTCCTTTCATTGGGGAATTGAGAACTGAGATCATTCTCATTGAGAGTTATTACTGAGAGATGTTTTTGTCCCTCATTGCATCTTTTTCCATTTGTCAATTTCCTTAGTTTATTATAATTTTTTTTTCCTTTGGGATATCTGCTCTTCACGCAGTTGTATATTGGCATTTTTTTTGGTTTCATTGTCTTTTTCTAGAACATCCTTGAGAGTTTTTGGAAAGCTGGTTTGGTAGTCATGAATATTTTGCAGTGCTCCTTGTCATGGAAATATTTTATTTCCCCATCAATTTTGAAGTAACATTTTTTGGTGTATTCAAGTCAGGATTGCAAGTTATTTTTTAGAGCTTCAAACACTTCAGTCCAAAGATCTTGACCTTTAAAGTTTGTGTGGAGAAATCTGCTGTAGTTCTAAAGGGTTTACCTTTATATGTGGTTTATTACCTTTCTCTAATAGCTTTTAAGATTTTTGTCCCTTGTATAGACTTTTCTTACTTCGAGTACAATATGGTGCAGAGAAGTTCTTTTGGCTTTGCTATTTTTTAAAATAAATTGAGTTTATTAGTACATTTTATTAAATAAATTGAGTTTATTATTACATTTCCTTCCTTCCTCTCTCTCTGTCTCTCTCTCTCTTTTTCTTCAGTACCAGGAATAAAACTCAGGTCCTTGTGTTTCACAGGCAGGGGTGTTATCACTTGAGCTAAATCCGCAGCCCAGATGGCTGACTTCCTGATAGCAGCCATTCTTTGTGGCATAAGATGGGATCTCAGTCTTGTTTTCATCTGCATCTATCAAATAACCAGTGATGTTGAACAGTTTTTCATATGCTTTGCTGCATTTATTTCTTCACCTGAGAAGTGTCTGTTCACGTTAGAAGCTCACTGGTGAACTGGGAGTCTTTAATTTGGGGGATTTGATTTTTTAAAGTTCTTTATATACTGTAGATAGTAGTTGTTTGTCTTAAGAACAGCTGGAAAATTGTTTTTCCTACATGGGTTATATTTTTGCTCTGTTTTTTTTTTTGTTTGTTTGTTTGTTTGTTTCCCTTGCTGTCCTGAAGGCTTTTAAAAAGGTGGGATCAAAGTTATTGAATCTTTTTTGCTTATCCATGATATTGACATTTGGTTCATATTTTCCCTTCAAGCATTCTACCTCATCTATCTTCCATCAAGCTTAGTGTTTCTGCTTTAATATTTAGGTTTTTAATCCATTTCAATTTCAGTTTAGTGTATGCTGAGTGATTAGGTCTGGTTTTAATCTATGGCAGGTTGAAACCCAACTCTCCCATCATAATTTATTAAAGAGGCTATTTTTCTTCTTTAAGGGTCATCTTTGTCAAAGATGAGGCATCAAAAATGAATATATCTGGAGTTCTTTCTGCATCTTCCAGTCTGTTCCATTGATCATTGGGTCTGTTTCTCTGCCGATACCATGCTATTTTTATTACAATGACTTTGTAGTTTAGTTGCAAGTTGAGGATTGTGATATCCCCTATCATGTATTTGTTGCTTAGAATTGCTTGTTGTTCTAGGCCTCTTCTGATTCCCAATGAATGTTTGAATTATTTTCTGTAAATCTGTGAAAAATTTTGACAGGATTTCAGTCAGGATTCTATTGAATCTATATAGTAGTTTTGAGAGTATGGCCATTTGACAATACTGGTTCTTCCTATCCAAGAACAAAGGACAACTCTCCACTTACTGAGATTCTCCACAATCTCCCTTTTCTGAGTAGAGATGTTTCATCTCCTTTGTTAGATTGATTCCTAGAGATCTCATTTTTTTTGGATGTGATTTTGAAAGGAATTGTTTCTGCAACTTGTCTCTCAGTGATGTTTTTGTGTATAGGAATGATATTGATTTTTGAGCATTGACCTCGTGCAGAGTTTCTCTACTAAATCTTCTCTACTAAGTCTAGCAACCTTTTGGTTGAGTTTTTGGTATCTTCTATAGAGAGTATCACCTCATTAGAAAATAATGACAGTTTAAATTCTTGCTTTCCAATGTCTATTCCTTTTATCTTTTTCTCTCGTCTAATTGCTGTGGCTAAGGTTTCCAAAACTGTACTGAACAACAGTGATGATCATGGAATCCTTGTCTTGTTCCTGATTTTAGTGTGAAAGATTTCAGTTTTTGACCAGTTAGAATGATCCTGGCTGTTGGTGTCTCATAAATATCTTTTTCATATTGAGATAAAAACGATATATTCCAAATTTCTGGAGGGTTTTAATCCTAAACAGGTGTTGGAATTTGTTTAACACATTTTATATATCTATTGAGATGATTTTATGGTTTTGTCTTTGACTCTGTTAATATAATGTATTACATTTATCTATTTATGTAAGTTGAACCAGCCTTGCATCCCTGGACTGAATCCAACTTGGTCAGGGTATATGAACTTGATGACAATCCATATTGTTTGACAACATCTTATTGAGAATTTTTGCATCTATCTTTGTTAGAGAGATTGGCATGTAGTTCTCTTTCTTGGTTGGGTCTTTCTCTGCTGTTGGAAGCAAGGTAATGAATGCCTAAAGGAATGAATTTGAGACTATTGCTTCCATTTTAATTTCATTAAAGAGTGTGGGAAGTAGTGGCATTAGCTCTTCCTTAAATCTCTTGTAAAATTCATCACTGAAGATATCAGGGCCAGGACTTTTCTGTGTTGGTAGTTTTTTTTTTTAAATTGAATTCTTTATTGGTACAATTTATATACATCTCAAAATCATGTATAACATTGGGGAATTTGTACCAGTATATGGCACAAGTTAATTCTCAATTTACCCATATCCCTACCCACCCACACATCCTCACCCCCTTTGTACATGCTCCTTTATTTTCTTTATGTATTATATTTATTCCTGCCCCTCATCACATTCCCACACCAAGTTTCCTATGGAAATTTCCCACTCTATAAAAGCTGTCATACTTTCTAAAGCTCATTTGCATCTACAGGTGTTCATGCCAAAGAGAAGATCCAGAATTTGTCTATCTGTGATCTATTGGTTTCACTTATTAGTATATTCTCCAGGTGTCACCATTTGCACCTAAATGGATCGATCTTGTCATTCTTTATGGCATAGTAATACTCTAATCTATATTAAAAAAAAAAAACACATCTTCTTTATCCACTCTCCAGTTGAAGGACATTTGGGTTGTTTCCAACATTGAGCTATCATGAACTGAGCTGCTGTGAACAAGGGTGTACATCTGTCTTTCCAATGTGATTTTTAAAAATTCTTTTGGGTATATTCCTAGCAGGGAGATAGCCGGGTCAAACAGGACCCCTAGTATTAGTTTTCTGAGAAATCTCCACACGGATCTCCACAATAGTTGCACAAGTCTGCAATCCCACCAACAGTGGAGAAGGGTTCCTTTCTCCCCACAGCCAAGCCAGCATTTATTGTTGGTTAATTTTGTGATAGTGGCCATTCTTTGTGGAGTGAGATGAAATCTGTGTTGTTTTCATTCACATCTCTCAAATGAACAGTGATGTTGAACATTTCTTCATATGTTTCTTGGCTGCTTTGACTTCTGCCTCTGAAAAGTGTCTGTTCAATTCAGATGCCCATTTTTGAATTGGTTCTTTAAACTTGGGGAGGCTGATCTGTTTGAGTTCTTTATATATTGTAGATAATAGCTTTTTGTCTGATAAACAGCTAGTAAAGATTTTTTCCCATGTTGGTGGTTGTCTTCTAGCAGTGCCAGTGACTTCTTTGGCTGTGCAGAAGCTTTTTATAGGATGAGATCCCATTTGTTGATTTGTCCTGCTAGTTCTTGTGCGATAGAGGTTTTATTCATAAAGTCTCTGCCTAAGCCAATGTCTCCAAGAGTTTTACCTAGCCTGTTTTCCAGCAGGCTTATTGTTTCTGTTTTAATGTTTAAGTCTCGTATCCACTGTGAGTTTAGTTTTGTACATGGTGAAAGAGATAGGTCTAGCTTTAGCTTTTGGCAGGCTAAAGCCCAGTTTTTCCAGCAACATTTGTTAAAGAGGCTGTCTTTCTTCCATTGGGGATGTTTGGCTCCTTTGTCAAAGATAAGTTGGCTTAGTGTATCCGGAGTTGTTTCTGGGTCTTCTAATCTATTCCACT
>PVIC010041721.1:0-16079 GCA_004025085.1 Thryonomys swinderianus | reverse complement strand
GGGGCCGGAGGGTTAGCTCAGTGGTTCCGGCGCCTGCCTCGCAAGCGCAAGGTCCTGAGTTCGATCCCCGGTAACCACATATAATGCTGGGCGTGGAGAAACGCCCACCAACAATCAACACCGCATACCACAATGCCGAGCGTGGTGGCTCACGCCTGTAATCCCAGCACTCGGGAGGCAGAGACAGGAGGATTGCTGAGTTCGCGGCGGCTTCCCTGGGCACCATAGTGAGCTCAGGGCCAGCCTGAACTACAAAGCGAGACCCTGTCTCAAAAAGCAAAAAAAAAAAAAAAAAAAAAATTTGCATCTCGGGCTAGAGATTTAGCTCAGTGGTTCCTGCACCTGCCTCGCAAACACAAAGTCCTGAGTTGATCTGGTAACCACATACAACAATGCTGGGCATGGTGACTCACACCCATCAGCAGTACCACATACCACAGTGCCAGGCGTGGTGGCTCACGCCTGTAATCTCAGCATTTAGGAGGCAGAGGCAGGAGGATTGCTGAGTTCGAGGCTTGCCTGGGCTACATAGTGAGCTCAGGGCCAGCCTGAACTACAAAGCGAGACCCTGTCAAAAAAAAAAAAAATTTGCATCTCAACTTTTTTTATTGTTATTGCCAATTTGCCTGGTGGAAAAAATACCAAATTATACTCTAACTTACAGAAGATGATTCATAATCATAATGGCAAACATTGAAGAAAAGGTTCTGCTTCTCCTTTTGAATTATTTACTTTCATTAAGGTTTATCATTTTTACTGATATTCAATTATTTTTGTTTTTGCTTTTCGAGACAAGATCTTGCTATGTAGTCCAGACTAACCTCAGACTGGTTGTGTAGCTCAAGCTGTTGTGAATTTGCAATGGTATGCCTCAGTCTCCCGAATGCTGGGATTACCAACGTACTGCTGTGGCCCGCTGCTTTTTTTTTTTTTTGAGACAGGGTCTCGCTTTGTAGTTCAGGCTGGCCCTGAGCTCACTATGTAGCCCAGGCAAGCCTCGAACTCAGCAATCCTCCTGTCTCTGCCTCCCAAGTGCTGGGATTACAGGCATGAGCCACCACACCCAGCATTGTGGTATGTGGTACTGATTGCTGGTGGGAGTGAGTCACCACAGCTGGTATTGTATGTGGTTACCGGAGTGAACCAGGGATCTTGCGCTTGTTAGGCAGGCGCTGGAACTGCTGATCTTAAATGTTAAAGATATTAATGCTTTTTTTGAGAGGGGTACTGGGGTCTGAACCCAGGTCCTTCACACTGAGCTACATTCCCAGCACTTTTTTGACACAAAGTCTTACTAAGCCACCAAATTGCCCAAGCTGGGTTTGAATTTGTGATGCTCCTGCCTTGGCCTTCCAAGTGTTGGGATTACAGGTGTGCAACCATCATGCTTGGCTTTTATGTTCTTTATATATATAAATCTTTAATTTCCTTCTTATTATTTTCCTTCTTTTTTGAAAGGGGAATTTTGTAGTTCAGACTGGCTTTGAGCTCACTATGTAGTCCAGGCTGACCTCAAACTTGCAGTGATCCTCCTGCCTCAGCCTCTCAAATGCTGGGACTACAGGTGTGCACCACCATACCGGATATAGAAATGTAAACTTTTAAAGGAACTTTCAGTAGTCAAGTGTGAGGTAGGGCCTGGTTATTTTTCCCTAAGTAGGGATATTAATAAGCAGGGATATTACAAGTTTCCCTAACAATAAAGGAATTCCTATGTTATTTACTAAGCACCTGATCTCTTCTTGGGGGGATCTTCTGACCACTCATTTTCTTCCTCTGCTTTGAGAGTGATGAGATCTGAAAACATGTAGATTGGTCCCTTCATTTTTGTCCCTTAGCAACTTCGAGGGAAGATCCTGCTGAAGGGGAAGAAGTTAGAAACACTTGAGCAGGATGTTGAGGATGAGGATGAAGAGGAGGAGTCAAAGTGTGACCTGGTGGGACAGCAGGGGTCAGAGCTGGAGGCTGAGTCTGAGCTGCAGGAGCCATTTCTTCAGAATAAGCACAAACAGAAGGTAGGGATTGTCTTCCTGTCATGGCATTTGGATGGCACACAGTACAAGCTGCAGGCTGGTTTGTGACGAGACTACAGCCAGGTATGGTAGAGGGCCAAAGAGAAAAACAAACATGTCTCCTAATAAAAGAGGTATAAGAATGCGTGTATGGCGTCATTATATATATTGCCACTTACAGATATATTGCAGTGGCTTTCTGATTTCTTTGGGCCATGAAATCTTTGTTTCTTTCTTTCACTTTTCTTCTTTCTTCTTAACACAATCTTGTATGAAAGCTCAGTATGCAAAATAGGCAAATGCAGAACCATTCTGATTGGAGGTCTTGTTTGACTCTCTGGATACACTAGGTGACTCTGGACACATCTTCGTATGTGTTGGTCTCTTTAAAGCTAGTTTGATGACCACTGAGTGTGAGTGTGTGTGTGTGTGTGTGTTCATTGCCTAAAGTAACTGCTGTGACCTCACCTATGTTGGGCTTAGCTAGAGAAAGCTCCTTTTCTTGAAACAGGAAAAATTTGAGTTTGAGAAGGGGTTAGCATTAACCAGAGATGAAAGGGAGAGAAGTTTGAAGGAGAGAACTGAGCCCCTGAGGAGGTTATGCCAGCATGGTCTGCCTTCCTATAAGAAAGGAGGAAGATGCCATTTATTGGACCTTAACCACCCAGGTTTAAGTCTGCACTGCTGCTCTTCTCCATTTGGTTGGCTTGCTCTGCTGACTTCTAGCATACCTTGTTCTCTCTGGGAGCTGTGGTGCTTAACCTGCTATGTCCAGGGGTGGAAATGGGAATTCAAGAGACAAATCCAAATATATTACTCTGGGATCCTCATAGTCTGCCAGGTGTGAATTTTGTGGCCACTTGTATACCTTGACATATCTGTCTGGATTCATGAACAATTAGACCAAAGGTCATTGTTCATCTGTTTTAAAAGAGAAGTAGGCCTGTAATACGAGCACTTGGGAGACTGAGGCAGGCCTGCTGGGAGTTCAAGGCCAGCCTGAACTACATAGCGAAACCTTGTCTCAAGAAAACCAAACAAAACCAAACCAAAGCAAAACAGACTCCCCAAAAAACAAGAAAAAAGAGAAGTAGGGAGGAAGATGCTTCTCTGCTTAAAAATCATATAAACAACTTGTTATCCAAGGTACAACAGAGAGCAGACCCTCTGGGCTCAGAGGCTGAAACCAAGTCCAGCACTATGTGCAGAAAACTTTTATTCCCATTCCCACCTCAGGTTGTGAAGTGCCTACTGTGTTGTCAGATTATGACCCAGGGTCCTTTTCCCGATCCTGGGTTGCTTCCTTGCCCATGCAGGTGAGGCAGGAGGGAGAATGCAGTTGGGGAGGCTGTGGGCAGAGGCTCAGGTTGGATGGCTATTAGCTTCTTTCCTCACAGACTGCTGAGGATTCAATTCCATCTTCCCCTCTCCTTTCTCCCCCAGAAACTCAAGCCCATCCTGTCTCCAGCCCTCTCTGCCCTGGTGGTCTACCTGAAGTCTGTCCCATTCCACAGCTTCTGTCACTCAAAGGAGAACTACCACTTCTATGAAATATCATCCTTTTCTGAAAGCAAGGCCAGGAACCTTATTAAGGAGGCTGGTCAGGACCAAAATGGAAGGACGGGGAGGGAAGGGCGCTGGGTAGTCTCACACCTGACAGCCAGTAAAATAAGTTCCCAGAAAGAGGACAAGAGCTGGGGAGGAATGGAGCTAAGCAACTCCTCAGAGCAGGCAATGGGATAGTAATGGACACGAGGTTGCAGGGGAAGGAAAGCCGGTGGCGCGGTGGCAGGGTGGGTGGAGCAGAGTAGAAGCAGTGAAGCTTTCTGGAGCTGGCCTCAGCTGTCAGGGAGGAGTGGACGAGGGGACAAGGTCTTGGGATGGAGTAAGTGGGAGAACCTGGGCCTCTTCCATCTCCATCTGTACACCCTTCCTAGGCAATGACTTCGTGCAGCACAATACCAGGCAGTTAAGCCGTGTGTATCCCAGTGGTTTGAGGACAGACTCATCCAACTACAATCCTCAGGAGCTCTGGAATGCAGGCTGCCAGATGGGTGAGGAGGCCACAGATTCATAGGAAGGGGGTGGGAGATACATTCCTTAGAAGCAGGGCCAGGGGATGCTTTATTTACTAGGGTGAGAAAGATTCAATCTATAGTTGAGTTGGGAGGCCACTGAAGTGAAGTTTCTTTTCCTCTTGGATCCCCAGTGGCTATGAATATGCAGACTGCAGGACATGAAATGGACATCTGTGATGGGCTCTTCCACCAGAATGGTATCTGTGGCTACGTGCTGAAGCCAGATTTCCTGCGTGATGCCCAGAGTTCCTTCCACCCTGAAAGGCCCGTCAGTCCTCATAAGGCTCAGCTCCTAGTAGTCCGGGTATGATGGGAGGAGAAACTGATGGGAAGGCCTGGGAAGAGGTAGGTAGGTAGGCCTGGGTCAGAGATTTAGCTCAGTGGTTCCGGCGCCTGCCTAGCAAGTGCTAGGTCCCTGGTTCAATCCCCAGTAACCACATACAACAATACCGGGCGTGATGACTCACACCCACCAGCAATCAGTACCACATACCACAACTGCAGGGTTTGGTGGTTTAAGCCTATAATCCCAGCACTTAGGAGGCAGAGGCAGGAGGATTTCTATTTAGAGGCTTGCCTGAGCTACATAGTGAACTCAGGGCCAGCCTGAACTACAAAGTGAGACTCTGTCTCAAAAAAAAAAAAAAAAAAAAAAAGAGGTAGGTAGGCCTGACAAAGGGGTAACTGGTTGAAAACTCCCGAGACAGGATAGCCTTATTGTTAACAGCACAAACTTTTGAGCCAGCTGTTGCCACGCTTTACATCTACTTCCTAGTTGTGTAATGCTAGGCAAATTCTTTAGCCTCTCTGTACCTGTATGTTCACCTACAAAATGGGGGTAATCGGATTGCCTCCTTCCCGGAGTGAAGATTGACATGGTTAAGATGAAGTGTCTGCAAATCTGGGCACACAGTAGTAAAAGGCTGTACTGTCATTTGCACGCCTACTTTCAAACCTCCTTAGTTTCTACCTGTTGCATTTAAATCGCAGATATGATATGAACACATATAACCCATGGAGGATTAGTTTTGAAACCCAAAAGGTTCTGTCTTCTCCCCTGGGAAGAAAGCTGAGTGGGAGCTGGGCTGAGCAGGAACTCACGAGGTTCTGGTCACCCTGGTTGCAGGTGATCAGTGGGCAGCAACTCCCCAAGGTGAACACCACCAAAGAGACTTCCATCGTGGACCCACTGGTGAAAGTGGAGATCTTCGGCATCCATGCAGACACAACCCGGCAAGAGACAAACTACGTGGAGAACAATGGTGAGACTGGGTAGTGCCGGGGAATGAGGAGGTAGGAACTAGGGCCTCTCTTCTGTCCTGGCCTCCACGTAGTACAGCTCATGTCACTGTGAGAGGGGACGCAGTATGGAATAGCTCGAAGAGTCCTAGCCCCTGAGAGGCTCCAGTGACTTGGGAAAGCTATTTACACATTCTGAGCCCGTTTCTTCACCTATGAAATGCTTATTAACATCTAGATTAAATGAGAACAGGGGGGAAAACAACTCAGTATGGGCATCTGGAGAAGACAGCTTTTTCCCCTCCTCCTCCCACCCCAGGCTTTAATCCCTACTGGGGACAGACACTGTTATTTCGGGTCCTGGTGCCTGAACTTGCCCTGCTGCGTTTTGTGGTAAAGGATTATAACTGGAAATCCCGCAATGATTTCATTGGCCAGTTCACTCTGCCATGGACTTGCATGCAACAAGGTGAGCTGGTTCTTGGACCCCTGGCCAATATGCCAGTTCTGGCTGCCTTCCGGACTGTCCTTTTGCTTCTTTCCAGGTTACCGCCATATACACCTGCTCTCCAAGGATGGCACCAGCCTCCACCCAGCTTCCATCTTTGTGTATATCTCTATCCGGGAAGATTTGGAGATTGAATCCTGAGGTGGGTAGTTCATGAAAGGGTGGGTTCTGGCTTTAGATAGTGAGAGAAACTTGAAGAATTGCTCCCAAGGAAGCAAATGGAGGTGATGAAAACTTAGATTATGTATTACCAGGCATGAAATTACTTTCCCTTCCTAACAAGCAAATCTAGGACGTTTACCCTCTCTCTTCCCTTCTTTTTTTTCCTTCCCTTCTCTTGTTTTCACAAGCCCTTTGGTATTTTTCCTGCCCTTCGTCTTTGTGTACACTGCCGGAGTTCCCCCTTCCTGTTGTTGGAGGCTCAATCCCATATTCAAATCCACCACTATCTCTTCCATCAACTCTGATGGGAGGGCAGATTGCAGCTGGAAATCTAAAGAGGGGCTGGAATACAGAAAGCCACAGCATATTATCCTTTCCACTCCTAACTTCCTCAAAGCCCAGAGTCAAAGGAAGGATAAATCCAGGATCAAAGCTCCCCAAGCAAAGGTTGGGCGGGGAGACCTGACCCAAGACTGTACTGACTCTTCAGAGAATGCCGCACAGCCCTCAGAGTCCCCACCGGACTGCTCCTTTTCCCCTGGTAAAAACAGAGCTTCTCTCTCCAATTTGGCTCCTGTATGGTCTGTCATTGTTGGGGAAGGGGAATGGGTTGGGGGCCATTTGGGTAGTTGGTGGGATGGGGAAAAGGAGAGAAGTGAGGTTTCCAGGGGCTTCCTGCAAGTGCTCCATAGGAAGAAGGACACAGAAGAGGTTTTTAAGGGGCAGGGCAAAAGAAGACAAGGTTAATGTGGTTCCAGAACCTCTTGGAGTTTTCCTGAAATGGTCTTGGTTTATGGCTGTACAGCATAATTATTAATTGTACTCTCTTTAGTTCCTACTGTGTCAGAAGATCAATTACATAGTAAGGCACTAAGAATTATATTGTGAAAACTCAGAATTGAAGATTTACCTCCCCCAGTCACCTGCTTTTCACAGTACTGCTCTGCTTTCCTCCCTCAGTGCAGCTGCTAAGCCAGCTGCTGGTAAACTAAAGCTACTTCCAGGAAGAGGCTTACTGGGTAGGAACCCTTCTTCTACAGGCAGACAAAAGAGCTGGAGAGTGGGAAGACTATCTGTGGAATGTCCAAAATAGGCTTTAGGTCAGGGAGAAAGTAGCCAGGGGTCCAAGTGAAGATGGGAGAGACATGGGAGGAGCAGAGATCTGAGGAGTAGCAGGGGCAGATCAAGATGAAAACCTGGGAGAGTTAAGACAGGGAGTTGGACATGTCCATAAGTTAATAGTCATTCTCTGTTTAACATGCTTTATAGAGCATTAGGCACAGTAACACATGCAGTTAGATACAACTTATTTAAAGATGCTGCAAGAAAACAGGACTTGATTCAGTAAGAAGGAATACAGAGTGGATAAATCAGGATCTTATATAGAGGGACTCTTGAATAATGGTGAAGAAACTGGAAATTCACAGATTAAAAATATAGTGCACTTCAAGAAGAAATCAATGTTTTGATCCATGTCTATTTCATATAGCCATTAATTTCAAAATACTGTAACTAGAGTCCCACTCACTGACACCTCAAAGCCAGTCCTTCCTTAGGCGCCGAGCACCTCCAAATAGCCCTGATCCCCATCTTTGGCCATAGACAGCTCTTGTCTGGGCGGTGGGCTAGGCTCAGCCCTCAGGTCCGGTGGAGGGAGTGGCAGGAGCAGGAGGGCTGGAGTCTTCCAGCTTCACATCATGTAGATGCACAGTGGGGGTGGTGGGGTCTTTACCTACACCCTGGTGTGGGTCGGCCTGGTCAGGGTGGTGCCTGCGCACATGTTTCACCACCTGGAACTTCTGCTTGGCCTTGTAGCTGCAGAGGCGGCAGAAGAAGGGGTGGCGATCAGTGTGGGTGAGGGCATGATGGCGCAGACCGGCAGCCCAGCGAAAAGCACGGTGGCACACATTGCACACATAAGGTTTGGCTTCACTGTGCTTGCGAAGGTGGGTACGCAGCAGGAAGCGCGTTTTGAAGGCTTTGCCACACTGCTCACACATGAAAGCCCGTGCTTCTTTATGTCGTGTCTCCCGATGCACACGCAGTGCATCAGCCCGATTGGTGCAGTACTCACACTCAGGACACTGGTAGGGCTTCAGTCCTATAGGACAGGACAGGGAATACATCAGCATTATGATGAGGCAGAATAAAGTTCGGTAGGCTAAGGACATTGGATATAAAGAACACAAGCAGCAAGCTATATAGCTATATAAATGACCGTATCTTTGGAATGTTCTAGTCTCGTGTGGTATTTCTTTCCCTCCCTTGCTCCCTCCCTTCAGCTCGCTTTGCCCTTTGCCATTCAGGTTGGCCCTGAGGTCACTATGTAGCCCAGACAAGCCTTGAACTCACAGCAGTCCTTCTGCTTCTGCCTCCTGAGTACTGAGATTACAGGTGTGAGCCACCACACCCAGCACTGGTATGTGGTGCTGATTGCTGGTGGGTGTGAGCCACCATGCCCAGCACTGTGGTATGCGGTTACTGGGAATCGAACTCAGGACCTTGCACTTGCCAAGGAGCCATCAAAACAAATGAGCTAAATACCCGGCCCTCCTGTGTACTTCTGTGACACTCTCTCAACACAGCTCTTGTTTTGATAGGTGCCCAGTGGGTGCTAATGACAAAGCGATTTCTGACCAATTAGCTACCTGACAGTAATTATGCCAGGGTTATCAAATGGGAAACTCCAACCCTCTTTTAATCACGGGATATTCAGAGAATTTAGGAATTCATTTAAATACAACTCCTGTTCAACTCAAAAAGTAAAAGAATGCTCAAGAGAGAAGGAGACTAGGGATGTGGGTAAAAATGAAAATTAACTTGCGTCATATACTGGTACAAATTCCCCAATGTTGTGCATGATTGTGAGCTGTATATAAAATGTGCCAATAAAGAATTCAATTTAAAAAAAGAGAGAGAAGGAAATAGTAAAGATGAAAGAACCAGCATTCACAGCAGAGGGCCTTGAAGTGTCCCTGATCAGCTCCATATTCAGCCAGGCATATGCCACAGGCACATAATCATTAACCATTTTCAGAGAACCTCTAGTTTGTAGATTCCATACCCAAGAGAGAATAAAGACAAAGGAGAACAGTAAACTTTCCACTCTTTGCTCTGTACTTCTAAGAGTACAGGAACCAGGTAGACCTGGTCTCACTGAGGTTTGAATTGGTATCCGCAATGGGTGGGGGCAACTGTGTACCACAATCACCTGGGAAACTTTTTTTGGTTTTTTTGAGATAGGGTTGTGCTTTGTAATTCAGGCTGGCCTTGAGGTCACTATGTAGTCCAGGCAAACCCTGAAATCAGCAATCCTCCTGCCTCTGCCTCCTGAGTGCTAGGTTTACAGGCATGAGCCACTATGCCCGGCATTGTGGTATGTGGTACTGATTGCTGATGGATGTAAGTCACCAAGGCCGGTATTGTATGTGGTTACCAGGGATTGAACTCAGGACCTTGTGCTTGCTAGGAAGGCGCCAGAACCACAAGCTAAATCTCCAGCCCCACCTGGGAAACTTTTGCAACCTGCATGTGCAAGTTTACTCCTCCTGTTTCTGAGAGCTACTTTGTGAGTTGGAGTTGCATATAATATACACTTTCTCAGCCTACCTTCTAACTAGTGTGAAAATTGATGTTGCTCTGAATCTGAGCAAGGACACCTATCAATTCAGTGAAGGCAGGCTTATCAGAGAACAGGAAATACTTCAGGCCTGTCAGAACCACCCAGACTCACCTGTGTGCTTGGTCATGTGGTACTTGAGCTGGTTGACCCATTTGCACTTATAACCACACTCAGGGCAAAGGTACTTTCGTTCCTCCTTATGGATCCGCATGTGATACTAACGTGAAAGAAATAAAAAGGAAACATGTATATCCCATGGCACTCACTGAATGGGGCATAGAAACTACTGGCAGATAATTCTATTTGCAGCTCCCATTCCAGTATGGCTACTTTACTTAACCCATTAGGCCTCTTCTGGAGTCTGCCCTGAATTTCTCAGCTCTGCCACTTATAAGCTGTATTCCTGGGTGAGCTAACCCAAACTCTCAGTAATCTGGAAAACAGGGAATAGTAAAAGAATATGTGTCTCTTGCTGGGTGTGGTGGCTCATGCCTGTAATCCTAGCACTCAGGAGGCAGAGGCAGGAGGATTTTGCTCTGAGTTCAAGGCTAATTTGGGCTACATAGTGAGCTCAGGGCCAGCCTGAACTACAAAGCAAGACCCTGTCTCAAAAAAAGAATATGTATCTTTTATCTTTGAAAGGATTAAAATCCCAGTGATGGGTATACAGTAAGTGGTCAGTAAATGTTAGCTGTTATTACCTAGATCATCTCTGAATCATCATATGCCTTCAGCACAGTGTAGGCATCTACTATCAGCATGTACCACACTGTAAACACATATTACAGAATTTTATCTTTACAATTTTCTATAGTTGGTATTAGCCCCTTCTTAAAAGTGAGAGATATGAGCCTTCAGGAAATCAAGGAACTCATCCAAAGTTACAGAGCTAACAGTATTTGGAAGAGATCAGATTAGAGGACTCAGCCTCCACTTTCTCCACTCCTTGCCTCAGGGCCCAACCTTACCTTGAGGCGAGAGGGGTCAGCACATGCGTAGGGGCAGAGATGACAGCGGTAAGGCTTTTCCCCTGTGTGGATGCGGCTGTGCCAGGTGATTTTCTGCCGATTCTTGGTGCTGTAAGCACAATCAGTACACTTGTAGAGTCGGGTGCCCCCATGCCCTTTCACATGGTGATCTAACACCAGCTGATGGCGACACGCAAAGTCACAAAAGGGGCAGTGCAGAGATGGCTGGCCAGCGTGGCCATCCCCCTCGGAAGTGGCTGTTGCTGAAGTCTCCTCGTGCTGTTCCAGGTAGTGCTTCACCAGGCCCACCCGCTCCCGGGCAGCAAAGTCACACAACTGGCAGCGGTGGCTGAAATGCTGCTGCCTCCGATGTTCCTCCAGTGCGGGGCGGCTAGGGAAAGCCTCCTGGCAAGCCCCACACTCCAGCCGTGGGTGCTGTTTACGGGTATGTCCTCGAAGACTGGCAGGGCTGGGGCACATTAGCCCGCAGTGGGAACACTGCAGGGGACCTTCAGCAGCCTCGGCAGGGGAGCCGGGGGCAGTGAGTGCGGGCTCAGGATGTCGGCGCAGAACATGCTGCTTCAGGGCCGTCTCTGAGCTAAACTGAGCCTCACACTGGGAGCAGGCGAAGGCTGGGGTGCCCTGGTGGCAGCTGTTGACATGGCGAGTGATGTCGTGGCGAAGATAGCCACTGTAGTCACAGAGTGGACAAAAGTGGGTGGGTGTCTTGTCGTGGACTCTTAGCTGGTGCAGGCGCAGTTTCGAGTTGGTACCAAATGTCTGAGAGCAGGAGCTGCAGGGTATGCGGCCAACACCTGTGTGTCGGGACTGATGAGCCTCCAACCGATACCGCCTGGTGGTGGAAAAGTCACAGAAAGGGCACTGATGTGGTTTCACTCCCTCATGCTTGAGCCGACGATGTTGCTGCAGGCATCGGCTTTGTTTACAGGTGAAGCCACAGTCCCCACATTTCAGAGGGGGCCGGGGGCCTCGGGCTGCAACTGCAGCAGGGTGCTTTCTCTTCTGGTGGAGCCTCAGGGCAGGGGCACTGGGAGCAATGAATGGGCAGAAGCCACAGTGCAGCTCCCCAGACTGCCCGAGGGGACAGCCCTGGGCCTGGTGAGTCCTCAAGGCCCTTTCCTGCTGGCAGCTGAAGGGACACGTGGGGCAAGAAAAGAGGGCCACCTTTTGCTTTTGAGCTGAAGTCGTGACCCCATCAGCAGGGCCAGGCTCTGCACTCCCATTCCCATTACTCAGGGGAGCAGGGTTTCCATTGCTGAGGTGGGTCCCTCGCTTTCCTCCCTGGCCTCGTCCTCCCCGGCAGCCTTCAGCCACATGAGAGGTAATGGAGGACAGCCGGGAACAAAGGAATGTGCATGAGTTGCAGTGAAACTTGCCATGCTCAAAGTGGAACTTCTCAGTGGTCTCTGTGGGTAAGGAGTTTCCTGTAGGAGGGACTGGGAAGTCGGAGGGTGTGGTGAGAGGCTCTGCTCCTTCCTCTGGCTCCCTGGGAAGCTTCGGAAGAACATCTTTTGGAAGCAATAGCTCTTCTTCTAGTGGTGCAGATGGGGGACTCTGGCCTTCATTATCCTCTGAGATCTGGATGCCCGGAAGCTGAGGATGCACGGGGATGGGAGAATCTGATCTTGGTAAGCCCTTGTTCTTTCTGAACAGAACAGGGCACTTCTTCAGCAGGTGAGTGCTGAGGCCACGTTGTTGCTTAAAACTAGCCCCACACTCAGGACACAACAAGGGTTCTCGGTGGCCCTGGCACCCTGTCCTGGAGTGCAAATTCAGGGCCTTCTCCCGGCGAGTGATAAAAGGGCAGTGTGGGCAGCGGAAGGCTTGCCCCTCTCCCTGGATCACTACCATCTGTACCCGCCCCTCTAGCACCAATGCTTCTGCCTGTTCTTTGTCCTGCCTCCTTAGAGCCTTGAGTAATGACTCTGACTCGGGAAACTGAGGTAAGGGTGCTATCTCAGCAGGTGGAGTTGCCTTGAAGTTTCCAACCCAGCTGGCAGGGACGTCCTCTGAGGATGGAGATCTGGGGGGCTCAGAGACTGGCTTCTCCAAGGCAGGTTCTTCGTCGGCATCTAAACCAGCAGTCCCTACACCTTGGAGGCTGGATGCTGCCGGCCCTTCTGGTCCATCAGGCCCTTCCAGTTCCAGAGACCCAGAAGAATCTAGGGGCTTGAACTCCACAGGGGCTGCTTCACTAAGGTCCTCCAGGGGTGGTTCAGGCACAGGTTCCAGCTCCACTCCCAGGGCCTCTAAGTGTAGTGTACAAGTGCCTCCCTCCACTTGCACTGGGCTGGGACTGCCAACCAGGTCAACGCCATGGAGAGCCTCACTGCCAGTCTGTTTCCTGTTGCTGTCCTCCTCACTTATCTCTGGCAGGGCCTGGGGTAAGCTGGGATCCACCACAGTTCCAGGTTCTTGCCTGGGGCCCTCAGGCTGGACAGACAGCTGGCTGGAGGGCTCTGAATCTGGTGGGGGTGCCAAGCACTGTCTGGTCCCCTCTGGCTCTTGGCTGGCATCACGGAACTGCCAGACCTGGTCCCCAGGCACGTACCCATGGGCCTTGCGCTTGTGGAAGAAAAGAGTGGTGTTGCTAAAGGTGCGATAGTCACAGAGGGCACAGCGGAACTCACGGAGATGGGTGTGCTTGCAGTTCTCATGGCTCAGCAAGGCCTGCTTATGGCGGCTCTGGTAGCTGCAGTACCGGCAGGGGTAGAGTGGGGCTGGAGTGCCGGGGTGGTGCTGGGAAGCCATGTGTTTCTGCAGCTCGTATTTCCGCTTACAGGCAAAGGCACACACCTCACACATCAGGGACTTGCCCTGGTGTCGCAGCTTGTGGCTACTCAGCTGGTCGGCCCGATGACAGCGATAGGAGCACTGGTTGCACTGGTATCTAACAAGAAGGGAGAGAGGGAGGGAATCACAGTAATAAATCAAAGAGCTAACAGCCACTGAATAAAAATTATGTGCCAGGCTCCACACTCATGATCATTTAACTCTTTCCACTACCTTGTGAAACAGACATTTCTATTTTATAGTTGAGGCCAAGGCACAGAATTAATAACCTGCCAAATGATGGTTCCAGAGGAATTAGAGGGGCAGATGGTTTAGCTTGAGGTCTAGCACTCTAACCCCTTCTCTATGTTGCTTCCTAAGGGAATCATGAGCCAGTCAGCATCACTCTCTCTGGGCTGCTAAGGTGGTGAAGCTAATATCCCCAGGGTAGATTTCTGTGCCTTATTTCCATTCTCCCATAGAGGCAGGAAAGCTGTAGAGAAACACGCTAGTCAGCTGTACCTCCAGGTGAGAGAACTTGCCCGGAATTGGCAGTGGTCAGGACTGGGGCCAGAAGTAAAAATCCTATTTACATTCCTGACCAGGCTCTGATTTCTATGGGTTTGTCCTCTAAGGCCTATATTCCCTCCCTTTGGGCCAGATAGCTGTCAACATGGAGAGTAGGAAACTAAGTGTGTTAGGGAGTTGGCTCCAAAAGGACAGAAGGGTCTCAGGATAAGGATGCAGACTTGGGTATGCTCATACCTGAGGTCGCCTGCATGTTTTCTCATGTGCACACTGAGGTAATGCTTCCACTTGGTAACATAGCCACATTCAGTGCACATATAATCCTTGGTGTTGGAATGGGTCAGCATGTGCTTGGACAGGTAGCTCACGTCTCGGCAGGTAAAGTCACATAACTCACACTTGTGAGGCTTTTCACCTTATATGGGTTGGGGGGAGAGGAAAGGACACAGTGAGTGGCCACAGCACTTCTTCCAGCAAGGTTGTCCTGATGTAAGACAAGAATAAAAGCTTCATGGGCTGAGATGTGGAAAACTTCTTCAGGACCCTCCAAGATGATCATTCCCCCAACTGCTATACCAATGAAGAGAGGAGGAAAGTTAATCACAGAGCTTTTCAAAACTAGCCCCAAAGTACACTCATGATTTGTTATATAGCTTATTGGCTCTAATGGTCAATTGTTGAATTTCACTCAATTCTTTCCAGTTTGCTGGAACAGAGAGAAATTAGACAATCAAACATGGTGCTTAAGAACTTTGACTCTGGATTCCATTACATTAGTAAGAATTAACAATCAATATTTATATATGGAATTCTATGTGCTGATACCTTTCTGAGTGTTTTATGAAAATGCCTCCTTTCACTTGCATGAAGCAGGTACCGTCATCAGCCTCATTTTACAGACAAGAAAACTGAGGCACAGAGAAATTGATAGACTGGTGGCTCAGACCTGCTGACTTTGGGCAGTCTCAGTTTGTCTCCAAAAAGGGCACAAGAAAAATACTGACCTCACATGGTTGGTATGAATACTAAATGAGATATCCTAGGGCCGGAGGGTTGGCTCAGTGGTTCCGGCGCCTGCCTCACAAGCGCAAGGTCCTGAGTTCAATCCCCGGTAACCACATACAATGCTGGGCGTGGAGACTCACTCCCACCAACAATCAACACCGCATACCACAATGCCGGGCGTGGTGGCTCACGCCTGTAATCCCAGCACTTGGGAGGCAGAGACAAGAGGATTGCTGAGTTCGCGGCGGCTTGCCTGGGCACCATAGTGAGCTCAGGGCCAGCCTGAACTACAAAGCGAGACCCTGTCTCAAAAAAAAAAAAAAAAAAAAGATTTCCTAAAGTTGTCAGTGATGTCCAGTATGAATTGAATGATGAACTGTCCAAGTAGTTGTTAAGACCTGGAACTAACTCTGGGAGGCTGCAGTAGGAAGAAATGCAAGTTTGAGAGCAGGATGGACAACTCACTGACACCCTGTCTCTAAATGAAAAATTATAAAAAGGGCTGAGGAGATATCTCGATGTAAAGGCCATAGATTGAAATTGAAGTAAAACAAATGAAATGAAACAAAATGAAACTATCAAACAACAAAAAAAGAAAGACCCTAGCTCTGAAAAGCTAAGGGCCGTGTTCCCTGAGGACTCCTCCCTGTCCACCCAGGCCCCTGCTCTGTGGTAGAAAGCAAGCAACAAGTACTCTGGTTCTGATTGGCTGTATAATCTTAAAGTAGGTATAAATTTAGTTTCTCAGAGTCTATCTTATGTCTCACATGAGACTAAACAAACACAAATGAAAGAACTCTTTAAATTGAGTAATTATACAGACACAAGGTATAGGAAAGGCTTCAAAAATGAAGAGGCTGGGCCGGAGGGTTAGCTCAGTGGTTCCGGCGCCTGCCTCGCAAGCTCAAGGAACTGAGTTCGATCCCCGGTTACCACATATAATGCTGGGCGTGGAGACACGCCCACCAACAATCAACGCCACATACCACAATGCCAGACGTGGTGGCTCACGCCTGTAATCCCAGCACTCGGGAGGCAGAGACAGGAGGATTGCTGAGTTCGTGGCGGCTTGACTGGGCACCATAGTGAGCTCAGGGCCAGCCTGAACTACAAAGTGAGACCCTGTCTCCAAAAAGCAAAAAAAAAAAAAAAAAAAAAAAAAAA
>PVIC010041720.1:0-16100 GCA_004025085.1 Thryonomys swinderianus | reverse complement strand
GGGGGGGGGGGGCAAAAAACAAAACTGCAAAAATTCCCGCAAAACCCACTTCTACAGCTTCAACCAAGCCTTCGGGTGCCCGCGGGGGGCGGGGGGGTTCGGGCCCAAGGCGCATGCGCTACCCCTGGTCGGCGCGCGCCCATGACGTCACGCGCCGCGCAGTCTCCTACCTCAGACTCTCGCGCTAGGGGCCTGCAAGAAGGGGTGGGTGTTCAGTCGGCCTATGTCTCTGCGTTGAGTTAAGGAGCCTTTCTGGCGGAAAGGCTTTTATTTTTATTTGCCTTTCCCCGGTTATATTGGGGGTTGGACCTACAGATTTTTGCATAGCTACGTCCCCAGCCCTTTTTATTTTTTTTCGAGACAGGGTCGTTGTGCCCCAGCTGGCCTGAAACTTGGGATCTTCCTGGATCGCACAGAGAACTGAGATTACAGGCGTTCGCCTCCACAGCAGGCCTCCGCACGAAACCTGACGAGAGAGACTCCTGGTTCCCGAGTGCGGTGAAACACAAGTGAAGAAGAGGGCTGCGCGACGCGTGAGGGAGACGTCAGAGCGCGCCGGAAGCTGGCCCACAATGAAGAGTGAGTGCGAAGTTGGAGTTGGGTTGGAGGGGCACACCAAGGATCGAAGACTTGATTTGCTGGACAAAACGAATCGGGGCTCCCTGTCACGGCAAAGTTTTAATGGAACTCTACGGGAGTTTTTCCATCTTCCATAAAAGAAACAGACCCAGAGTGCAGGTCGGCCAACTCCATCTCAGAGAATTGAGATCAGGACCAGACAGGCTCTCCAGGGACTCCTCAACGGTATACAGTGCTAAAGGATAAGGGCCCAAGGCCTTAGCCGGACCTAGCCACTACCTCACAGTGTAATCGCAGTCAAGGCCCTGCCCTCCTCTGCCACCTAGTTATCCACCCCCTTGTCTCATATAAACTTCTAGGAGTTGCTGGGGAATTGTGTCACCCAAAGCTTTGGAACAGGTGCAGAGAAGAGATATGCCAATGCAGGGAAGCTAACACCAGAGTAGTTATAGCCAGGGGAGTGTAGATATTACAAAGACTTGCTGGATCAGAATTTTTATTTTTACCCTCTGCCACTCCTTACCCTATAAGATCAAGTTAAGTGTCTCAGCTTAACTTTCCTGTGTGTATAAGTAGGAATACCTGCTGCAAAGGATTGTTGAGAAAGTGTAATAAGAAAAATGTGTGTCACTCTCAATCAACTGGTTGACAAGAAGTGAGTGTTTAACAACTGTTACATCTGTACTGTTGCAGAAAAACTTCCAAGTCTGATGCTAGGCACCTGTGACAGGAGAAGCAAAATCATTTCTGAAAATTTCCCTCTACAAAAAGATTTTAATCCCCATCTTCCATGTGACAACTAGACTGTTTATATGAAACCTGTAACCATTGTGGTTTGCTTGATCAGACTTGTATTTGTCATCACACGAAAGCTAGAACAAAATTTATAGAGTGCATTGTGAACTAAATTTTCAAATCTTTTTTTTTTTTTTGAGGCAGGATCTCCCTTTATAGTTCAGGCTGGCCCTGAGCTCACTGTGTAGCCCAGGCAAGCCTCGAACTCAGCAATCCTCCTGCCTCTGCCTCCCAAGTGCTGGGATTACAGGCGTGAGCCTCCACACCCGGTACTGTGGTATGTGATACTGATTGATGGTGGGCATGAGTCACCACGCCCAGCATTGTTGTATGTGGTTACCGGATCAAACTCAGGATCTTGCACTTGCAAGGCAGGCACCGGAACCACTGAGCTAAATCTCTGGCCCATCATTTGGTTCCTAAACCAAACCTTTGTCCCACTGTTATTCCATTCATATTGCTGTTATCTTCAATGATGATTTTCTTCTTGAGACAAATTAAAAAGCAGGAGTGTGGATGATTTTGGAGATTGATACCACATGATCATTATGTATATTTACAGTCTGAAGAATGATTGCCATATTTTTTCAATTCAGGACACCATCAATTATATATGTTCCAATTGCATGGATACTAATATGTAAAAGAAATCTCTGTTTGGTTATGTGTCTTTTCTTTGTTACTGGGAGTTGAATCCAAGGCTTTTGGAACAAGCCACCTCCCCAGCTCTTTGTTGCTTCAAGTCAGGGTCGTTGAGTTGCCCAGGCTGGGCTTGAACTTGTGATCCTTTTGCTTCAACCTCCCAGGGTACTGGGATTACAAGCAGATGTCACCATACCCAGCTTGAAAAATCTTTTTAAACATTTAAAATCAGCAAAATATTTTTAATCATCTTATCTTACACAGCTGTATCACATTTTTTAAATCTAACTTTTAAATGTTATTTCATTAAACAGTGTAATTGCTGAAGCTTCTAACTTACAGTATTTTAAACCAGAGCAACTTTAAATATGATCCATTTACCAGCAACAGCATCTAAGAATTAATTTGTTGGAAATCCAGTATATATGGACAAGGACCAATAATCTATGGCTTAATAAGACCTCTTTAAACACATTCAGGTAGGGGAAGCATTCTTTGTAGCCACTATTAGAACGACTAACATAGACATGGCCAGAGGGTGGCATATGCAAGGTATCCGAAAGGACTAGAGGTATAGCTCAGTGTTACAACACTTGTTTGGCATGCTTGAAGCCCTGGGTTTGATCTTCAGCACCAAAAAAAAAAAAAAAAAAAAAGGCATCCAAGGAGGCATTGAAGTTTTGCTTTGTCATAGCAGCCCCATCTTCTACCTCTGAGTAACTGTATTTATTTTATAGTTAGGAAAGGCATGGATGTTGTACCGATACTCAACAAAAATTATCATTTCTTTTAATCTCTCAGATGTGATCTACCGTGCTTTTTCTCAGGAGGAAGCAAAAGAATATGATGTTCAGGTACAGTACGATGGCAGGAAGTCTAGGAGCAACAAAGGTATGGCAGAGCAGGGTTGGTGGCACCTAAGCCTATGGTACTGGTTTAGCTGACCTTTACTGTGTCTTACTTCTCATTTTTCCAGCAAATCTTTTAGGTACCATCAAGGTCTATGTTGTACTGATATTCCCAGGTGCACCCTGCTTTCCTGTTGTTTCAAAGGCAGGTTTGATGAACTGGGACTACTTGATTTTGTGCCATTGCCCACTATGTAGGGACACTGCACTGTGTCCACCTGAGACCTACCCTGACTAGCACCATTATTTGGCCTTATAACCATACCCCCTTGGGGTATGTGCAGAGCACATTTCTTAAGTAGAACTCAGATTATGTTCAGTCACTGGGTCATAAGCCCCTCTTGTGGCCTATAATGAGAGTACTACTTGAAGTGGAGGTTTTGAAATCAGGATACTTTCATTTTGCTTCTCCATGAAAGAGACCCCCTTACCTGTTTAAAAGAATTCAATAATTGCCGGGCATGGTGGCTCACGCCTGTCATCCCAGCACTCGGGAGGCAGAGACAGGAGGATTGCTGAGTTCAAGGCTTGCCTGGGCTACATAGTGAGCTCAGAGCCAGCCTGAACTACAAAGCAAGACCCTGTCTCAAAAAAAAAAAAAAAAATTCAATAATTGTTCTCTTATTAGTGATGACGATGAATTCATTTCTAGGTGACCTCTAACAATCCAGTACTGAAGCAGAAACATAGTTCTGCCATCCCTTCTGGAAGCTCCCTCTGAGATTATAAGTACCCTTTGTTTTCATTCCATTGTTTCTTTGCCATGCGGAGGCGACTATTGACGCATCCACCTCTAGTTATCAGTCACAGTCTGCTTCGTGCTGAAATGGCCCAGCCGAGAGGTGGCACATGACAGGGCACAGGCAGCCACTGCCAGGTGAGGAATAGATTGTTAGAACTCCGGCTTGAGAAGTCATGGCTCTTGGAGGTTTTCTCCAGGAATTACAAATGTGGTCATTGTTATACCTGGAAGTTCTCTCTCCAGGCCCATGTTTATCATAGTAACTTGACACTGCTGCGCTCTATTGGAGAGAGTAGTGAAAGGTCTCAGAGGCACTTGATTCTTCCAAGCAGTACAGGGGCAGATCTCTCACTGTCCACAGCACTGGGAACCCAAGTAAAGGGGAGTGTGACAGGGTCTCTGTCAGAATCCCTCCTCCCAGGCTTGGCCCACGCTGGAGCACCTGGTTTTATTGTTTGCCTTGGTGTTAGGATCCTTTGTCTCACAGCCATAATCTGCCTTCCCAGGGTCTTGACTAAATATCTGTGTTGTACAGTTCCAAGCTTTCTTTCCTGCCAGGAATGAGGGAAATCTTCCAAATAGAAGGTTTTCAGTCCTCAGCAGAAGAGCCTCAGAGAAGCAGGACAGGAAGTCACTGACACGGCCACTGCGGGAGACACATGGTCTTAGGCTGGCATATGGATGTGACGCTCACATCTTGGAGGCTGAGGGCAGCAGACCCTTGGGCAGATAAGAGGGCATGAGCTAGATGGCTAGACAGATGGATCAGGGAAAACTGGCTCTCAGACATGGTGGGTGGGAGTGCTGGGTCCTGGCAGCCCAGGCCAGAGGAGCGAGCAGTGCATCCCCCTGTCACTGCAGCAGCTGGGAGCCCAGCAGGCTGAGGCCTTCGTGAGCGCCTTCCTGAAGCGGAGCATGCCCAGCATGAGCCAGCAGGCCTGTGAGAACCACCTGCAGCGCAAGGCTGTTATTCTGGAGTACTTCCCTCGCCGAAAGCGGAAGGAGAAGAAAAAAAAAGCCAAAGGCCTCTCTGCCAAGGAGAGGAGGGATCTGCAGCTCTTTGACATTAAACCAGAGCAACAGAGGTAAGCTCTGTCTTTCCTGGAACTTGTTGCCCACAGTGGCTCACTCTTGTGATCCGGTGCAGGCTGAGGAGCCTCTCTGTCGTCTGCCACAAGAGGGCAGCCTTCCTTTACCAATTCCTTTTGTGTCTGGGTTTGCCTTCAAGAGCAAAGCATGATGAAACTAAGGACTCTTATTATTTGGCCCCTGTCCTAGCCTTAACTGCTAAGACCATGCCCTAAGTGAGTCTATTGCCCATGGCAACGGGTTTTTTGTCTTTTGGCTTTCTCAGACTGAAAAGAGGAACTGATGTTTATGTACATGTATCTATATATATCTGTAGCTTTTAATATCACTAGACAGAATCACCCACTGGGGTTTTATTACCAAGGCAAGATGCTGCCTACACATTTCGGCAGTTTCTAAAAGGGATGCATCTCTCTTGTGGGAGGACGTTTTCCTTCCTCTGCCTGACACTCCACCCTCCTTGGTAACTGCCTGAGTCTGCATGTCTTAGGACTGTTTATAGGCCTTTCCCAGCGATGTGTAGGCACGTAGCCTCCCACGTTCCATAAGATAAGCTGTGCTGCTTTGTCAGTGACACTGCTCACAAAATCAGTGATTTTGGCTATGGGTGCAAAAAGGGCTATGGGTACAAAAAGCACCTCTTACCTATTCAGGGAGTTTCACAGGTAGTGCACTGGGGCTTGAACTTTGGTTCTTGTTTCTCTAAACTAGGACTTCGTGTATGTGGATTCCCCATGTGGGACCAAAACAAGTGATGACTACCCCCAAGGGAAACCTCTGTGGTCCTGCCACCTGCTCCCTCTCACTGTTCTCCCGCAGCCTCCGTGCTCACCTTCCAGACAGACCTGTGACCTTAACAAGGGCCTACGTGGCAACCAGCAGATCCTGGACTGAAGGGTTTAAGTTCCATTCAGAAGACCTCACCATGTCACTGGCTTAAATTCAGTTCTTGCCCATGAAGAAAGTTCAGATGAATAGTAATCTGGGTCAGTGAAGAAGATGTGCCCACAGACATCAGGACTCCAGGCACCAGATCACCACCGAGTTATTCCTCAAGGCCCTCGGTGACTACTAGAGGGCCAGCAGGAAGCAACACAGGACTTAGAAAGGCTACTGCCCCTCATTATTAGCAGAAATGTAACTTCACGAAGGGTCTGGTGTTGAGGAAACTGAGGTTAAGAGTGAAGGTGCTAGATTTTCATCCGATTACTAGAAGTAGAATGTACACCTGTTCTCTAACTTTCCCAGGTCGTGGTTCTTGGCATCTAGACAAGGTCAGCACTACTTGGACACTGTATTGCCAAACCAGTGTTGCCTAACTTGTCACCTGCTTCTGGCTTTATCACAGATACAGTCTTTTTCTCCCTCTTCATGAACTCTGGAAGCAGTACATCCAGGACCTGTGCAATGGCCTCAAGCCAGACACGTGAGTTGAGTTTCTGTAGCTCACCCATTGGGGTAGGTCCTGGGTGTTTGGATCACGGTGTAGGCCCCTTGGGAACTAGCTGTCTGCACTGCTGGCAGCAGAAGTTTATAGCCCTGTTTGCTTCATTCAGAACTCTTTGTCATGGTGTGAATTCGGGCCTCTGTTCATCTTATAGGCAGCCACAGATGATTCAAGCCAAGCTGTTAAAGGCAGATCTTCACGGTGCTATTATTTCAGGTAATTTGCCTAAGAGCAGTACCACCCTGGCAACATGGTGCTTGTGTTGCAGGATTGTACCCTTGCCATATGGCTTTCTTTTTCTGAAAAAAACAGTAACAAAGTTTATTTGAAAAGGTAAAAGTGAAGAGGGGGGGAGAAACTGGCTCTGTAGAGTGCTCTCGGGCCAAGTAGAAGAGGAACAGCAAGATAAAAGGAAACCCTGGAGGACACAAGGTGGGCTGTCCTAAGAAAAGCCATGATAGAAAGTCCAGTAGGTCCCTCAGACCTTATCCAAAACAGAACTCTTGGTCTCCCCCAAAACCAGTCCTCACCGAACCTTCCCTGTCTCTCCACACTCCAGTACTAGGACTCGAACTCAGTACCTTGTGCTTGCCATGCAGGGACAGTGCCACTCAGCTACAGCCCTGGCCCCATCTCTTAATGGAATCACTACTTTATCTAGGCCAAAAATCTAGGCTTTTCTCCTGTCCCAATTGCCTCCTCTGATCTGTTAGCACACCCTAGTACCCAAGTCTAAACCAGCATCGTTGCCCCTGCATTTCTTCAGAGGATACCCAACCCCTTCCCACCTGACACATTTCCCCCAGCATGACCAGACAAACAGAGCGGAGGTTTCATGACAGAAATCAGATCATGTCACTTGCCTGCTTTAACCTTCTGGCAGTTTTCCGTCCTGTTAGAATGAAGTTCTGCCTAAGGTTGAAAGGGCCTTTTCCCCGTCCTGGAGCAGCAGGTCTAGCCACACTGGCCTTCCTTTTGTTTGCTTCACAGCAGGCTCCACCCCACCTCAGGACCTTTGCCTGTACTCCTCCCCTCTACCCAGAGAGTTCCCTTTTGTTCACACACTGGTCCCTTCTCAGCTGTCACTTCCTCAGGTTGACCATCAGTATAGGTGGCCTCCCCGCCCTCCTTACTCTGCCCTCATTTTCATAGTAGTCATCACTACCGGAAAACATAGCTGCCCATGGTTTGCCCCACATGCTCCTCCCTTGTTGGAACAGAGGTCTGTGAGAACAGGACTCGGGACTGTCTGCACGCAGCACTGCGCCCCCAGCACCCACCTGGGACAGCGCTGGCGCATGGCTGGTACTCAGGGATTGTCTGCTGACTGCATCAAGGGCAGGCTAGGGGCAGACAAAGGGTTGCTGCCTGGACTGGCTCATCTCACATCACTGTTTGCCGGGCCCCTCTGGAGCCTGATTCCCACTCTAGCCAGAGCTCAGACCTGGGTAATGCAAGATGGACAGGTGTCGCTCAGACCTGCCGGTGACACCTGGTTCCTTCAGAGCACCCGGACGGGGCCTCGGTGCTAAACACCAGATCACTGCTGGAGATGCCAGCCGCCCAGACACTGCAGAGCCACATGGCTCGGCCCCGCCCCCTGAGACCCCTCTGTCTGTGGCTCTCCGAGGCCAGAGGCCTGAGCCTCCTGCTGCCTTCTCCTTCGCAGTCACCAAGTCCAAATGCCCATCATACGTGGGTGTAACAGGAATCCTTCTGCAGGAGACAAAGCATGTTTTCAAAATTATCACCAAAGAAGATCGCCTGAAAGGTAAGTAACCTCTTGGGGACCTCACGGGCTGGCGTCCCCAGCTATTGCTTTATCCCTTTCCTTGAGGCTCCAGGAGTCCAGAGTCAAGACACATTGCAGGTTTGGTTTTGTTTTGTTTTTGTACTGCCTGGTTTGTTTGCTGTTTTCTTTTCCTTTTTTGTTTATTTTGCTTTGTTTTGTTTTTAAGATAGGGTCTTACTGTGTGTTCCAAGCTGACCTTGAACTTACTGTGTAGCCCAGGCAGCCCTCACACTTACAGCAGCCCTCCTGCCTCAGTCTCCTGAGTGCAGGCCCAGCTTTGCAGATACTTACTGACTGTGATCCGAGTCTGCCCCCTTGGCTTTCCCCAGAAGCATTTGTGAACAGAGTGGACAGCCCCAGCCACAGCAGCTGAAGGAGGGAGAGCTGCTTTCCTGGGCTTCGGAGAGCTGGGTCTGTTTGGGCCTCCACTTGCTAGACATTGGTGCTTCCAAAAGGAGCGTAACAAAACACACGATGGGAGGAAAACGCCTGACACAGGGTCCTGAGAATCGTACTCTGTGGGTCCCGTTATAGCTCATATCGCTTGACCAGATACTGTGGGTCTTCTGGGATTTCTGTACCCCATCTTGCCCACAAATCTAGAGGCTTCTAACAAAACTGGTGGGTTTTAGAGCAAACCCCCCCACGCCTCAGAGGTGGGGGTGGGGTGCTTGGGGTAGAACCTGGGATCTCATGCATGGCATGTGTTGTCTGCCCTAGTCCCTGATCCTTTCATCTCGGATGATTTGTCCTGTGCTTCCTTCCTTCTTCCTTTGTATTCTGCTCACACTGTGAACTCAAAGTAGTGTGAAAGTTCCCCACCGAGCATTAGGCCACAAGCCGGACTGAAAGCTGTGTGGGAAAACCTGTTTCTGCACTGGTTCTGGGAGTTTGTTTCATAGCTTTTGACCCAGATAATGAGGTGTCACGTTATTTTTAGAATGTGCATCAGTTGGCCTCACGGCAGAGTAACCACACAGGCTCCCGTGCTACCATCTTTGTGGGTTTCCCCTTTTCCTAATAGCTTGTTCTTTAATATAAACACTTTATGAATAATATTCTCCATAGAAATTAACTGCTTGGATTTTTGCTCATTCTTTTTCTCTATCATTTTTTTTCCAGTTATCCCCAAGCTAAATTGTGTGTTTGCCATAGAAATCGATGACTTTATTTCCTACATTTATGGCAGCAAATTCCAACTTCGGTCAAGTGAGAGGTCTGCCAAGAAGTTCAAAGGAAAGGGAACAATTGACCTGTGACTTCTTTGCCACCTAAGGCACCTGTTTATGTCACTTAAAAATTAGAAACACACGAGGTACCTACGCTTCAGTGGCCAGATCCCAGTCACAGTTCCCACCGGTGGAAATCCAATCAAGGGCATTGAATACCTCAGGAAGATGTGATTGTCATTTTTGTAACACTCCTTTGGAGAGACAAGACTAGCAGAGTCCGCACCAGGATTAACTCTGGTTGACTTGAAGAGCAGGACTGTTAGGTTATTTCCTTTTCATACTTCTCTGAGTTTTCTGAATGTTCTGTGATAAATCAGTCACTTGTGTACTAATAAAATGCACATGTAGATTACAAATAAACTAGTCCTGTTGCCCACTTGTACTGAAAGAGACAGGGAGCCCAAGGTCATGCCGTTACTCTCCCCAGCCCTCAGCGACTGCCTGCGCAGTGAACAAGCATGTTTGTGATACACCTTGAGGCCTGTGGCCATGTGGAGCTGAGTGAGGTCCACTCTGCTCTTTCAGAGGAGCTCGACAGAGGTGAATGATATAACTTGGGGCTCACACAGTTGAGGAGTTAGAACTGGGGGGGGCCCGCTGAGGTCTGCATGTGCATGGTGGGGGTTGACACAGTCCAAGAAGACCAGCCCACACAGCATTCTTCCTCCAAACTCTGTTAGCCTGGGATGCCGAAGTCCCCAAAGGTGACCCATCTTGACATGTTAGCTCCATTCTTACTACCAAGAAGCTGGCTTTTCAGCCTGACTCCAGCCGGTCTGTAAGACAGCTTGACGAAGTCCTGTGCACCAGCAGAGGATGTGCTGGCCAGAGAGAGAACAGGGTGGGAGAGCGAAGCCGGATAGTCGGAAACAGCTTGGAAGGACCAGTCACCCCTGCCCTGTAAGAGCCAGTGTGTGCTGACCAACAAAGCGCTACTCCTAGTGACGCACAGCAGGTCATGTGCCTTTTCCGGGGCCATGGCAGATGGCAGATCTGTCCTTCTCAGTATTTCCCCCTCAGACCCACACTAGAGGGAAAACACTGGTGAAGAGGCATGTAACACCTTCCTTATGATAGGGCAGAGGGACTGAGCGCTGTGCCACCACCCCTCCCTAGCACAGGGTGCCCCAAGGCTACAAGGCCCAACCCGCAGCTCTGCCTCCTCCCCTGCTCACAGTGCTGAGGCCTTGCGGGTGCTCCCACCCCCAAACCCTGAACACTGCCATTGCTGTCTGTGCTGAGGAGCCTACACGGGCCTGGAGACGGCTTGAGTCCCAGCGCCAACTTGAGCAGGGGCCTGACCCCCACACCATGTGGCGTGGCCATTTCATGATCACTAGCCCGGGGCCTTGCTGCCTGATGAGGAAGAGCCAGGATTTGAACTAGTCGTCTGGCTCCAGCCCTGGCCTTTCACTTCAGAGCGGCTGCGGGGACAACAAAGACTGACCTTTGTCACCGGCCTGCTTAAGGTGATGAGTTCGCACTCGTGCAGGCCCACATTTGCGGCAGCATAGGGGCCACCACTGACGGAGCATCCTGCGCATACCCGCCCTCTGCAGTGTAAAAGGCGCCGAGTGTTGTGTAAATATACAGTCGCTTCCCAGAAAAGTTGTTGGAACCACGTGCCAGGAGAAATCTGTTTTTCATCTGGCGCAGACTCAAGTGTCTGTGTGTGGTTGTGTGATGTGTAGACTGCAGGCGTGGTGAGAATGCTCACCTAGCGCAAAGCCGCTACTGCACAGCCTGTGTGTGTCTCCATGCCAACCTCCTGGGGAGAGGAAGGAGAGAGGTGGCCAGGCCAGCAGGCTCTGGTCCTAACGTGGCTGTGCTGACTGCCGTTCAGTAGGGGCACAGGATATGGCTCGGCTCGTCATGGAGACAATGGTGGGCCTGGGTGGTCTAATCCAACTTCATGCTCAAGAACTGAGCTGTACTGTAGCTGAAACCTTGGACACACACCTGTGTGTGGCATAGCTGAATAGGTATTGTGCAAACCGTGCACTAGAGAAACCTGTGCTCCAGAGAAAGTGCCACAGAAGCCAGTGGAGAGAAAGTGGTTAACACCTCAGGAGGCAGGCCTGGGAGATGGTGGCCCCAGAACCCACTGTTCTCTGACCAGGCCTGGCAGCCCCTTTCTGGTCACCAGGGCTGACTAGAGGACTCGCTGCAGCCCAGAGGAAGTGAGAGCAGTGGGCGGGGCCCCGGCCTGTATAAATCCACTCGAGCCCCCGTGAGTGACACCATACTAGAGCTTAAACCACAGATTTGTTCTTTCACAGTAGTTCCAGAATGCAGAAGTCCACAGAGATGGTGCTGTCAAGAGCTGGGCACTGATGTGGCCTCTTCTGGTCTCCAGATCCTCACTGTCCTCTGTGTGCAAGGACAGAGATGCCTTCATCGCTTCCTTTTACAAAGACACTGATGCTACCAGGTTAGGGCCCTACCCAACGGCCCTGTTTAACTTTATTTCCTTAATCTCTACCTCCAAAGTGCAATAGTCATATTGGAGGTTACAGTCAATATGTGACTGGCAGAGGACTGGACGGGTTATGTACACAAATCTATCCATAAGAGCCATGGAGTTTCCCCAGCCAGGACCCTGGCTGCACTTTCCAAGAAGGCTCCAACACCACCCTGGCCTCTGTCCTCAGACACTCGCCTGGACTTCCTGGCCCAGCAGTCAGGCCACTTGAACCACTAGCCAGTTCAACCAACCCAGTGCTTAGCTCCCGTTTCCGCTGGTTTCCTTGACTTGCCTATATAGGAACGTAGGTGCTGAATTGCCAGGTTCTTTTTATCTTCGCAAACAGCTGAAGTTTACCTCCCTCTCCCTCCCCTCGCCCTCCCCTTCCCCTCCCCCTCTCCCTCCCCCTTTCCCTCTGCCTCTCCCTCCCACTGGGGCCACTAGGCCATCTGGCTGGGCCAGGCTCACAGGCCGCCATTGGGAGGCAGTGGCTCTGGACCCAGCCAAATGGGATATGAAGAGCTAGTCACCTCTGCGGTATCATTGCAGAGGACCCAGGAAATCCAGAAGCTTGGGGAGAGTCCACCCAAGTGGCTCAGGGCCAGGTGGGAAGGGAGGCGGGAAGGGGGAGTGTGGCCAGTCTCGACCCCATGGGAGATAGCTGAGGAACTTCCACATCAGAATCGGCATGGCTAAAACAGCCGGACCCAGACCTGCGCCTCAGGCCTCCTGACTCCAGGGCGGAAGCCAGATAGCTGTGTTTCTCTAAGATCCCGGCTATTTCTTCTAATCACTAATATCTGAAGATAGTAGGCCCCAGATAATATCTAACATCTCTTCCAGCTCTGACATCTGGACTGTAATTTAAGATTTGGGACTCTTGGGCCTGTATTTTCGGGAGGCTGGAAAAGGTCAGGTTCTGAAGAGTAAACATGAACATTTCTCCAAAGCCATAAATTACGATAAAAAGCTTTCTTTCTGGACAATGGCTTTAGCCTTAATTTAGTTTGCATTTCTTAGCTATAATGCCTCATTAAGACATCTGTTAAATGTCTATAATATTAATTTAATAGAAGGGGTTCTAATAGAACCATATTGGAATTGTCCATTTAATTAACCTCATGGGCCTTTAATGGATGTCTTAAATAGACATCATTAACGAAGAGTGCCAGACAAATTGAAATTAGAGTCAATAACATTCTTGGTAATTTTTCTTGCCTTGTGAAGGACGAGCACTGCTAAGCAGGCACGGAGAACGGTTGTACGCCCAGAAGTGTCAGAACCGCCATCCCTGGAGGCCTCCCCAGGTGACAGGCCTCAAGTGAGGTCCACCCTTCCGTGTCCCCATGGTCAGCTCTCCCCAAAGAAGACAATACTCGCACCTCTTTGGAAAAAGTGCCCCCCTGCATATGCCCTTCACAGAAAAGCTTTTCTCCCCTGGTCCATCTGACTGAGCTGGGTGAAGAAAGGAGGGTGAGAGGGGCCGGAGATTTAGCTCAGTGGTTCTGGCACCTTCCTGAGTTTGATCCCCGGTAACCACATACAATGCTGGGCATGGAGAGTCACGCCCACCAGCAATCAATACCACATACCACAGTGCCGGGCGTGGTGGCTCACGCCTGTCATCCCAGCACTCCGGAGGCAGAGACAGGAGGATTGCTGAGTTCATGGCTTGCCTGGACTACATAGTGAGCTCAGAGCCAGCCTGAACTACAAAGCGAGACCCTGTCTCAAAAAATAAAATAAAATAAAATAAGGAGAATGAGAGAGGGAGATAAAAGATGGACAAACTCACCGTGTATTTATGGATCACGGATCAAGGTGTGACTCCGTGGGTTGGATGGCACAGACCAAACGAGGCTGGGGCAAGACTGTGAGGGGTGGGCGGGCAGAGTGGAGTGAGACGGGATGAAATGAAACATCACTATGTCGCTTTCGCCTCCGCTCCTCACTGAATGGTTCTCACTCAAAAGATGCATTTTTCCAGCATCAATAGTCAGTTTCAGTCTTATCTGACTCTTTCCCTTTCCACAAAGAAGCATTCCTCCCTCCTGAAACGTCTCTGTGCCCCGCACTCCCAACTCTCCCCGCTTCCCTGACCACTGCTAGTGCCCCACAATGGGTCCTCCTCTTCCAAACTCTACATGTGGGCTCCATCTTTGGACATCAGTGCCACGACAGTGGGTTCCACAACTCCAGATTACACCCACAATCTCAAGACCATGCTGTGGACCGGAGCCCAGTATGTATCTCTGTTTATTGTCTTCGCCCACCCAATTGGAATATAACCCGCTTAAGGACAACATTATTTTGAAGGCTGCTATATCCCACTTATTTACAAGTATATCTACCTATTATAGGTGCTTACATAATACTCGCCAAGAGAATGTGTGATGTTCCCCCTTGAGAGCTATCCTAACCTGACAGGCTGCAAGAGTTCTTGACTTTGCTTTGCAAATCCACTCCCCCACTCAGTCAAAGGCTCTGTAACTTGGGGCTTCTGGGAGTCAACATCATACCTTGCTTGCAATGGTACCCCCATCCGATCTTGCACAGAGCCCAGTCCTCCCACCGTCACCCCAGTCACCGCCACATCCACTCATTGGTCTCACTGACCTTCAATCTCAAGGCAGCTTCCTCTGCCCCCAGCTCGCTATAGCCGGAAGTCTCCCTCCTGAGGAGGCCGCTCTTGCTCCTCCCCTATCACGTTATCCATCTTAAATCCTCTCTGCCCCTTTTCATACTTAGCATAGTCATATCTATTCGTTTATTGTTATTTTTCTTTCACTAGAATTAAGCTCCAGGAGCCCTGGGATGTCAGCTATCTTGCTGCTGTGGTAACTCTTGTTACAATACAGACCACTGCTATGTGTACAATAAAGCGTTCTGGCCATTTTTGTCTAACTCCCCTCAGAAAATGAGCCAAAGTATTGACGCGCACACCAACTGTGACGATAGCCAGTGTGACTTCCAGCCTGGCCTAGACAGAGCCCCTGCGATTTGCCCCCACAGAGCAGCACCCTGGCCTGAGCTCAGCGTGCTACCCCACCCTTCCACGCTGGCAGGCGCCCAGCCAGCAAGAGTCCCTGGGTGCCAAGGCAGCCCTGTGTCACCAGACACTGGCCCTCCTGCTCCTCAGACCCACGTGTCTGCGCTCCAGAAGCAGCTGTGTGCCATGGGGGGCAGCCCTCGGCCACCCTTTTCAGTCTCACCCTCTAAATCCCAGGAGGCAGGTGGAGCATGGAGAGTCAGGAAATGCAAGTTCAAGGCTCACCTTACTCTGGTCCCTCAGTTCCGTCAACGGAGGATGGACAGAAAGGGGTGCACCGCTTACTACAGACGCCTCTCGTCTGCACAAACTGAACTCCACCTTCTGGCAGGAGAGAGAGCGGGAGCAAAAGAGGCCGCTAAGGGCCCTGTCCTGCGTTCTGTGGAGGTTGCCTTACAGAGTGAGACAGAAAGCGTCTATAGTGAGGCCTCATCTCCCTCAAGTGTGTAGTTCCAGTGCCTTTCAGGAGCACGGAGCCCCTGAGCTGTGGGGCACAGGAGGAGCTCACACCAGCTCAGGGGAAGAAAGCCGTCTCCCCAGTTCTACACACATAGGTGGCCTGAACCCGCACCACAGCAACTTTCAGTATGCGTGAATGCCCAAAGTGGGCCAGCACCTGCTGCCCAAACACACCCCAGCAGCTGTGTTCAGAATGCTAAGCCCCAGCCTGTGAGCTGTACCCCGGACCCTGAGTCTGTCTCCGTAGTGCCCTCCCTGCTGACAAGCGGGACCTGAAGGCTCGCCCTTGGCTCCTGGCCCCAGAGAAGATGCGATCTGTCCTGAGGGCCAGAAACTCAGCGCACTTGTGGCTAAAAACGCGAAGAACTATAAACTCAAGATATGTGTTCTTTCTCTGTGTGTGTGCATGCTACACTTCAATTAGAAATGTTATTTGTGGGAGACCCATTGTGTCTGTTATGAGGATGCTAAATAGGTATCTGAACTCATTTAAACATCTCCCCAGCCATCTTCTTTCTTTTTCTTTCTTCTTCTTCTTCTTTTTTTTTTTTTTTTTTTTTTTTTTGAGATGGTCTCACTTTGTAATTCAGGCTGGCCCTCAACTCACTATGTAGCCCAGGCAAGCCTCGAACTCAGCAATCCTCCTGTCTCAGCCTCCCAAGTGCTGGGATTACAGGCGTGAGCCACCACGCCTGGCACTGCAGTATGTGGTATTGATTGCTGGTGGGTGTGAGTCACCACGCCCAGCATTGTATGTGGTTACCACGATCAAACTCAGGACCTTGCGCTTGTAAGACAGGCACCAGAACCACTGAGCTAAATCTCTGGCCAGCCATCTTCTTTCTTAATGGAAATGCCCAGGCCACCTGAGGCCCTTGCCTAAGAATTACAGGCTCAAAGCA
>PVIC010041719.1:0-16098 GCA_004025085.1 Thryonomys swinderianus | reverse complement strand
TTTTTTTTTATCTTCCTTCTGCTGCCAGTGTCTCCACAGTGAACAGCTGTCTTCTGCTGTGTTCCTCTGCCATGGTGTGTCTGCCTTGGAGGCAGGTGACCACGGACTGACACCTCTGAAACCCCAAGCCAAAGTCATTGTTTCCTCGTGTAAGTTGTATATGTCAGGTGCTTTGTCTCAAGAATGGAAAGCTGCCCAGTGCATTGTGGGAGGCTGTAGCCCCACCCCTCACATCTTGTCTGTGCTTTGTTATTACCGCTGATGGCTGTGAATGGATCTCCATGGGATGATAAGGGTGACGCTTTTGTTCTAGAACAAGTTCACCACAGTTAGTTTGGTCAATAAAGAGACCAAGGAAAACCTCAAATCTTTCCATGAAAGATCCAGTTGGAGACCAACAATGCAAGACGAGTCTGAGTCATAACTTGCAGAAAGAAGCACTTATGTTTGTCACTTTAGGTAAATGTTCATACAGACTTACCAAAAATATTTGCATTCATAATTCATTATAAAATTTCAATGTATAAAAAATTCAGGCAACTGGGCTGGAGGGTTAGCTCAGTGGTTCTGGCTCCTGCCTCACAAGCGCAAGGTCCTGAGTTCGATCTCCGGTAACCACATACAATGCTGAGCGTGGAGACTCATGCCCACCAGCAATCAACCAGTAATCAGCACCACATAACACAGTGCCGGGGGTGGTGGCTCATGCCTGTAATCCCAGCACTCGGGAGGCAGAGACAGGAGGATTGCTGAGTTTGAGGCTTATGTGGGCTACATAGTGAGCTCAGAGCTAGCCTGAACTACAAAGCGAGACCCTGTCTCAAAAAAAAAAAAAAAAATTCAGGCAACTAAATATCCTGAATATGGTTTAAGTTAAATATTCTTTTAAGTTTTAAGGATCAGAAGAGCTCTGTATTTCATATCACACTAAATATTGGCCAAAGTTTTCCATACATTCTATAGAAAAATATCAACAGAACAACTTCACGCTTTTTTTCAGCTGAAAACATTTTGACAGAAAGTGCTTATCTCATAAAATCCCACATTATGTAACAAAAGCTTACTGAATTCTTGAGTTTTAAATGTTTAAATAGTAAAGTTTAAGACTACTCTTCTTCAAACCTCAGTTTGGCTATCACATCACTTTGATGAGCTAATTTGTATTTGAAGCTCTTTCAGGAAAAGCTTAAGTAAGAATTCATAGAAGAAAATCTACACTTTGGATTAACACATACATAGTAATTTTTTCTACCCTTAGGAGATTCAAACCTATACCTGCCAAAGGTCATCAGCTTTTGGCTCCCCTTTCTGATGGAAATCTTATATTTCTTTTCTTTTTTTTTTTTTTTTTGACACAGGGTCTCACTTTGTAGTTCAGGCTGGCCTGAGCTCACTATGTAGTCCAGGCAAGCCTCAAACTCAGCAATCCTCCTGTCTCTACCTCCCGAGTGCTGGGATTACAGGTGTGAGCCACCACGCCCAGCAAAATCTTATATTTTACTTTCCCTTGACTTTTATTTCTTTTGATCGCATTTTTGTTTGATCGCATCATGGGCTCCATTCTCTCTCTTTTTTCCTTTCTTTCTTACTTTCCACAATAGTCTCGTAGGTGAGACCTGTGACATGTGCCAAGTGTGACACATGGAGACAAAGGTTAACGTGACTTGCTTGCTGGCGGGAGTTCACTGTCAGGTGTGGTGTGCCCAGTAGCTCTTACACTGTGTAGTCTCTCCAACCTGCTGGTAAAGATCCCTGAAATACTGAGTTGAGAAGTGTCCTGGTTTGGTGATCACAGACACCTAGATGACTAGTGATCTCTGTCCGTAGTCTGGAGAAAGATCAGTTGGCACATGTGCCACACCTTTGCCCACCTTCAGTACCAGAAAACCAAAGCTTCTTCTCACTCCTTTTTTTCCCCTATCCACTCTTACCTTTGGGTTGAGAGAGGTAACTTGGCATGGTAGTATTTTCTACCTTACGTTTCCACCAAAGGAATACCTGAATCAACGGCGCTACTGCGAATGAATTCAAATTTCTCTCCCTTTCTCCCTCCCTTCTCCCAGGGCACCAAGTCTTGTTGAAAAAAGACATGAAACCATTCTGATTCGGTTCATTGAGAATGCATGCTACCAAACAGCACGTGGCTTTTATCCCTGCTCTGTAATCCTTTTATTAATTTCTTGGAGACTCATTAATGAGATTCCTACATTGGTTATTAAAAACTTTGTCATCTTTTGAAGTTCACTTCTTTATCTCTCCTTCCCCTTGTTCTCAGATCGTCTTACCTCTTGCTTTGCTGAGTTCAAGACCATCTGTAATCTCCTTCATTCAACTCCTCTTTTCAGTTTTTTTTCTATTTTTCTCTGTCCTCTGCTCTTCTACCTCAGAGAACAAAATATCTGCCTTGTTAAGGTTGACTTTAACTCCTCCAAGACTTTCTCTTCAGAGTAACCTTCTGTACTTGGAGACCTGTGATTCTCTTGTCAAGGGTTCTGTAGTTTTAAAAAAAGTAATAGATAAGATAGAAATTAATGTGAGAAATTGTTTCTAAAACCCAGAATTGAGCGCTGTTAATATTAGGGACATCACTGCATCCTTTTTCCAATGAAAATGAAAAGCTGCGGATAACACTGAAATTCTCTTTGAACAGTATCCTCAATCCTAACTTATTCTTTTCCCTCTCAGAATCAATCCTACTTAATTTTTACATGTATCCTTTAAGTTCATTAAGTAATACATATACATAAATCACACTTAGGATTTTCTGGTGGGTAATCTAAACATCTGCAAATGTAATAGTCACAGTCCAGGGCCGGAGGGTTAGCTCAGTAGTTCCGGCGCCTGCCTCGCAAGCGCAAGGATCTGAGTTCAATCCCCGGTAACCACATATAATGCTGGGCGTGGAGACATGCCCACCAACAATCAACACTGCATACCACAATGCCGGACATGGTGGCTCACTCCTGTAATCCCAGCACTCGGGAGGCAGAGACAGGAGGATTGCTGAGTTCGCGGCGGCTTGCTTGGGCACCATAGTGAGCTCAGGGCCAGCCTGAACTACAAAGCGAGACCCTGTCTCAAAAAAAAAAAAAATAGTCACAGTCCACTCCACACAATATTTCTGCCTTCTGATGTGGTGGTCTGTTTACATCTCTCGGGGGCGGGGGCCCTGAGGGCAGAGCCTTGTCTTGGTCATTCCCAAGCAGTAGCATAAGGTAGACACCCCATTTGTGCATGTTTCTTAAGTGCCTGAATACATGGATTTTAACTGCTATGTGGTAATCAAGTAGTTGACACTTTATATTCCATGTGTCCCATTTTGCAGACTGACTACCCTACTGGGCAATATGTAAAGTTTTCCACCTTTTCTGCTTCTTGTCACAGTGTCGAGGACCATCCTCCCTAAGGTGCCTGGTGCCCGGGCTTGAAATCTGAAGTCACTTACTTTAGGTTAGAATTGCTGGGTTTCAGAGCATAAACACTACACTTTATCTAGATATAACCCGATAGCTTGCTAAAGTTTCTTGGGTTTTACACACGTTCAAGAATTTCGCCTATATTGTTTTTCATTTTTGTGCTCAGTACCCTGAGTCAATAGTTTTATTTTTCTGTCAGCAGCTCAGCTTTTCAAAGTGACATCCTGTGGCCCAGGATCCTTATACCTGAAGTGTGGAGGAGCTCACTTTGAGTGTTAAGTTGTATTAGCCAATGATTCTCCCTTTTGAAGAATCCACACATCTGAGAGAATGATGACAGACAAATTCTCAAAATCGGACTTCTATGATTTTTTTAAGGAGTTTATTGCAAATGTTATGTACTATAATTATATGAATATATATCTTCATAAATAAATTTTGAAATCTTCAAAAGTAGTATAGATGGTACCTTGAATCAACTTTCTATATCCAGAGCATATGAAATTTGTTTGTATTGAAAAATATAAATATTTAAAAATCTTTCTCACATTATTTTATAACCCAGATTAAATTTAATTGCTCTGCAGATGCCTTATGGAGAGATGTTAAAAAGCACCCTTCAGGAAGTCACCTGTGTAGACACTGTGCACCTTATACCTGCGGTCCTCCAGCTATGGTACGTGGACACCTCAGGAACAGGAAGTTTCCAAGGGCCACCAGGCATAGAAAATTATAAACCCTTGTCTGCTCTATACACCCTTTCGTACATTTGTGACTCTTCTCTTCCCAGGTGTATGAGCTTATTTACGTAAAATATAAAGCATGCAAAGTCCACCTGTGCTCTTGAGGCTCCGTGAGGGGCGGTCGTAAGGAGGGCCTCTGAAGGACCCCGTTTTCTGAGCTGGGCATACTCTCAAGCGGATGGCAGATCCATGGAAATGGTCTATTAAAAACCAGGAACAGGGCATTTTAAGAAGCACTAGTTTCTTTGTTTTATAAACTATAGAAAAATAAATGCTTTCACATCTGTCTGCCAGGAATTAAAGGCAACAGCATTTATGGAGGGAACTTGGTGAACTCACTGAAATGACACATTCATTGACCCAGATGGGATCGGTGACCCCAATTGTCGAAATGTCTTCCAGAGACTGGTCAGCATGGAGTGTGGTATCTACTCCAGGTGAACCCAGAATCAGAACACGGTCAGTGGCAGGTGCTTTGACTCGGTCCCCTGCTCTGTGGTGTGATCCAGCTGCCCCACAGAATGAAGATTCTTTACGTTTACAGACACAAGCGCGTCTCCTGGCTGTACTGGTAACAGGGTGCAAGGTGTAGGTGGGCTGCAAAGGCTCTGCCGCCATGATTATTTCCGGATAAATACACTGAGATAAGGTATTTCAAATCCTGCATTCTTGGGGGGGAGTGTGGGGGGGTTGAACCCAGGGCCGTACATATGCTAAATGTAAGCTCTGCTATCGAACTTTAGGGCTAAATCTTGCTTTGTGATTGCAACAGTGATAAACAGTGCTACAATGGAGCCACCGTAAGTCACCTGCTTTTTTTCTTTTTTTGAGACAGTCTCACTTTGTAGTGCAGACTAACCCTGAGCTCACTATGGAGCCCAGGCAAGCCTCAAACTCAGCAATCCTCCTGCCTCTGCCTCCCGAGTGCTGGGATTACAGGCTTGAGCCACCACGCCCTGCAGTCAGCCTCTTTTGGGTGAAAATTAGTTTCTTACCAGAGGGATTAAGGACCTTAGTCCTGCGCCAGTCCCAGATCTTCACCACACTCAAACTCTGTCATTTCTGCCAGTCTGATGTGTTGTCTGGAAAGTGGGAATCGAAGTAGTCTTTTCTACATTGGACAGGACTAGAACAAGATGGTACAAACAAAGTGCTCAGCGCCCCTCATGGAGGTCACTGAAGGTCACATCACACCTTGTTCTTTATCAGCACACTGCTGTTTCCATGCGATGGCAGGGCAGGAGGTGGGTGTTGCCCGGCATCGCTGATCCCACCAGGCCCTTGCTGCAGTTCTGGAAGCCAAAAGCTCCCAGTCTGCCCCTGAGGAAGGGGCTGCACACAAGCACATCTCACAATGGTTTTGACCTCAACTGACCCACTGATTGTTAGACATATCTGTGTCCTATTTATTTCACTTATGAATATGTCCTCAAGGAACATCCATTTGAATATAAATGACTCAACTTTATCATTCTTTAAGCCTGAGTAATATTCTATTTTATAAAAAAGCCACATCTTTATCTAGTCTCCTGTTGATGAACATTTAGGCTGTTCCAAAGATTTAGCTATTACAAACTGAGCTCCTCCTATAAACATGGTGCACATATGTCACTATGGTATGATTCTTTTAATTCTTTAGTGTAAGCAGGGGAATAGCCAGGTCAAACAGGACCTGAAGTCCTAGTTCTTTAAGGAATCTCCACACTGATCTCCACAGTGGTTGCACCAGTCTATATTTCCACCAACAGTGGAAAAGTGTTTCTTTTTCTCTATAGTCTCGTCAACATTTGTTATAGGTTGATTTTGTGATAGCAGCCATTCTTTGTGGATTGAGATGAAACCTTAGTGTTGTTTTCATCTGCATCTCTCAAATGACCTCTGATGCTGACCATTTCTTCATATGTTTCTTAGCTGCCGTTACTTCTCTCTCTCTGTCTTTCTCTCTCTCTCTCTCGACAGGGTCTTACTCACTTTGTCATTCAGGCTGGCCCTGAGCTCACTGTGTAGCTCAGGCAAGCCTCAAACTCAGCAATCCTCCTGCCTCTGCCTCCCAAATGCTGGGATTACAGGTGTGAACCATCATGCATGGCATTGTGGTATGTGGTACTGATTGCTGGTGGGTGTGAATCACCACACCCAGTATTGTTGTATGTGGTTACTAGGATCAAACCAGGGACCTTGCACTTGCTAGGCAGGCACTGGAACCACTGAGCTAAATCTCTGGCCCTGTCTTTACTTCTTCATCTGAAAAAGGTCTGTTCATTTCAGATGCCCAATTTTGAATTAGGTCTTTAAATTTGGGAGAGGGGCTGAGTTTTAAAAATTCTGTATATACTCTAGAGAGTAGTCCTTTGAGAAACAGCTGCCAAAATTTCTTTCCCACCTTGTAGGTTGTCTTTTAGCTGTTGGTGGTTTCTCTTGCTGTGTCAAAGCTTTTTAGTAAGATGAGATCTCAGTTGTTGATATTATGGTAGTCTTTGTACTGCTCAGCTTTGTTCATAGTCTTTCCCTATGTCAATGTCTCCAAGAGCTCTACCTAACCTGTTTTCCAGCAGGTTTAGTGTTTCTGTTTTAATATTCAGGCCTCTAATCCATTGTGATTTTAGTTTGGTGCATGGAGAAAGAGATAGATCTAGCTTTAATCTTTGGCAGAGAGAGAGAGAGAGAGAGAGAGAGAGAGAGAGAGAGAGAGAGAGAGAGAGAGAGAGAGAAGAATCATCATTGGTCAGTTTTTCCAGCACCATTTGGTAAAGACAATATCTTTCCTCCATTAAGGGTGTTTGCCTCTTTTGTTAAAGATGAAACGATTTAGTATATCTGGGGTTGTTTCTGGATCTTCCAGTCTGTTCCACTGATCCTTGGGTCTGTTTCTTTGCCAGTTCCATGCATTTTTTTTTCCACAGTGGCTTTGCAGTATAGTTTCAAGTTAGGGATTATGATACCCCCTGCCATGATCTTCTTGCCTAGGATTGCTTTTCCTATTCTAGGTCTCTTCTGGTTCCAGTTGAATTTTTGGATTATTTTCTCTAGCTGCTGGAATTTCAATCGGGATCACAATGAATCTATATAGTAGTTTTGGCAATATGGTCATTTTGACAATCTTGGTTCTTCCTACCCAGGCACAAGAGATGTCTTTCCATTTTCTGATATCGACTTCAATCTCCCTTTTCAGAATGCTGTAGTTTTCAGAGTAGAGATCTTTCATCTCCTTTGTTAGACTGATTCCTAGATATTTCATTTTTGGGGGTACCATTGTGAAAGGAATTGATTCCATGACTTCTCTTTCAATGAGTCCATTATTCCTGTATACAAAGGCTATTGATTTTTGAGTGCTGACCTTGTATCCAGCTAAGCTATTAAATCTGGCAATTAAGTCTAGCAGTCTTTTGGCTGAGTTTTTAGGATCTTCCATACAGAGTGTTATATTATCAGCAAATAACAACAGTTTAACTTCTTCCTTACCTATCTTTATTCCTTGTATTTCTTTCTCTTGTCTAACTGCTGTGGCTAATATTTCCAGCACTATACTGAAAGAGTGGTGTTGGTGTATATCTTTATCTTGTTCTTGATCTTAATGTGCAAGGTTTCAGTTTTTGGCCATTGAGTATGATGCTGATTGTTGGGTTTCTCATAAATACCTTTAATCAGTTTGAGATAAAGACCATCTATTTCAATTTCTGTAGAGTTTTAATCATTCATGGGTGTTGGATTTTGTCAAACAATTTTTCTGCATTTACTGAGATGACCATTTGGTTTTTGTCCTTGAATCTGTTAATGTAGTATATTAGATTTATTGATTTCCATATGTTGAGTCATCCTTGCATCCCTGGGATGAATCCAGGTTGGTCAGTTGTATGGTCTTCTGGATGATCCTTTGTATTCTGTTTATCTTATTGAGGGTTTTTGCATCAGTGTTCATTAGGGAGATTGGTCTGTAGTTCTCTTTTTCAGTTGGGTCTTTTTCTGCTTTTGGAATCAATGTAATGGCTGCTTCCAGAAATAAATTTGGGAACACTGCTTCCCTTTTGATCACATTAAGGAGTTTGAGAAGTAGTGGCATTAGCTCTTTTCTGAAAGTCTTGTAAAATTCAGCAGTAAAGGCTTTTCTTTGTCAGTAGGTTTTTAATTACACTTTCAATTTCACATATTGATATTGGGGTGCTTAGAATTTTTATATCTTCTTTGTTCAACTTTGGAGGTTCATATGTATCTAGGAATCTACCCATTTCTTCTGTTTCCCATCTTACTGAAATACAGGTACTCAAAGTAAGTGTTTATTATCCTCTGAATTTTTGCTAGATCTTTGATTATTCCCCTTTTTCATTTCTGATTACATGGATTTGAGCCTTTTTTTCCCCTTTGAGAAGATTGGCTAAGGCTTTGTCAATTTTGTTTATCCTTTGGAAGAACCAACTCTTCAATTTGTTGATTTTTTGTATCATTCTCTTGGTCTCCATTGTATTAGTTTCTTCTATAGTCCTTGTAATTTCTTCCCTGGTATGAGCTTTGGGTTTATTTTTTTTTCCCTTTTTCTAATAGTTTGAGGTTCAGCATTAGGCTGTTTTAACTCTCTGTTTTCCTCGTATGGACATTCACCACTATGAATTTCTCTTACAGAATTGCTTGCATTGTGTCCTTATATATAAATTCCTATATGTTGTATTGACATTATCATTTAATTATACAAACTGTTTAATTTCTGTGATCCACTGGTTGCTCAGGAGAACACTGTTCAAATCCACATGTTTGTGAATTTCTTGAAATTTCTTTTGCTATTGATCTCCAGTTTCAAGGAACTGTGGTCTGATAGTATGCAGTGGTTAACTCAAATGACTTTGCAATTACTTAAAGATGTTCTATGAAGGAACATGTGTTCTATTTTGGGTAATGACTCATGAGCAACTAAGAAGAATGTATATTCTGAGCTGGAGATTTACCTCAGTGGTTCCTGGTTTGAACCCCAATAACCAATACAACAATACTGGGTGTGGTGACCCACGCCCACCAGCAGTAGTACCACATACCACAATGCAGGCTGTGGTGGCTCACGCCTGTAATCCCAGCACTCAGGAGGCAGAGGCAGGAGGACTGCTGAGTTTAAGGTTAGCCTGGGTGAGCTCTGGGCCAGCCTGAATTGCAAAGTGAGAACATACCGCCCCCCCAAAAAGAGTGTATATTATGATTTTGTGGGGTGAAATACTCTGTAGGCATCTATTAAGTCCATTTGTTCAAAAGTTTGGTTCAGTTCAGTATGTTGTTATTGATTTTTTTTTGTCCAGTCAATCTGTTTACTTATGACAATGGGGTATTGAAGTTCCCTACTACTATTATATTAGTGCTTATCTGGCTTTTAATTCCCATTAATATTTGTTTTATATAGTTGGGTACACTAGAATTTGGTACATAAATATTTACGAATGCCATCTCTTCCTCTTGAATTGTTTCCTATATGAGGATGTAGTGTCCTTCTTTGTCTCTCTTAATTAGTTTTGGTTTGAAATCTATTTTGTTTGCAAATAAAATAGAGACTTTTTTTTGCAGTTTCCTGTCATATGGAGAATTGCTTTCCATCCTTTTACTTTCAGTCTATGGATTTCTTTCTGAGTTAGTTGTGTTTCTTGTATACAGCATATTGTTGGATCTTGCTTCTTAATCCATTCTGCCAGACATTAATGGTTATAACTGATATGTACTGATTTAGCACTGTCATTGGGCTGTCCTGTTCTTGGCTCTTTTATTCCTTGCTTTTCCCCTTCCCATGCAGTTTCTTGCCTCGCCCAATGAGATCACTCTGATGGATCTCATGGGATTGTGACATTTATTGTCTTTTCCTAGGATATTGTTTAGATTTTTTTTTTTGAGTGCAAGTTTTGTATTCATGAAGCTTCTTAGGTGTTCTTTGTCATGGAAGTATCTTATTTGCCTGTTGATTGTGAAAGATAGTTTTACAGGATAGATCAATCTAGGTTGGAGGTTGCTTTCTTTTAGGGTTTGAAATACTTCACTCCAGGCTCACTTTGACTTGAATGTTTGCACTGAGAAATCTGTTGTGATTCTGATGGACTTTCCTTTGTATGTGGTTCATTCTTCTTTCTGGCTGCTTTTAAAATTTTGTTCTTCTGCTGGGTTTCTGGAATCTTGATTATTATATTTCTAGGTATAGATTTTTTATATCATGGCCACTTGAAGACCTATAGGCCTCACTTATCTGTATGTCAAATTCTTTTCTTTTTCCTTTTTAATTCTGCCATTGCATCTGTGAACAGCTTTTTAAAATATCTTTTGTACTATCTCCTATTTCTTCACTGACCTCAGTCAATCTTATGTTATTCTTTTTTTGCATCATCTAGTAGCTGCTAGATTGATTTTTCATACTCCTTTGCTATTTTTCATAAATTATTCCTTTTCTGTTCACTGGCTGCAATCCTATCTTCTGTGTGATAGTTTGTCTTCACATTAATTCATCCTATTTTTCAAACTTTCATTGGAGTTTTTCATATCCTGGAACTCTTTTGGAAGCTGTTTAACAGATTTCATTACTTTCATAATCTGAAATTCTATCATGTTCCTGATCTCTCCTTTAGTGTTATTAATCATATCTTACACTTTGGACACTATCTCTATTTTTATCTCAGAAGTTATTTTTGATTTCCATTTTACTAGAGCCTTTTATTACTGGCTCAGAGAGTCCTGTTTGAATTTGTTTGTTCTAGTCCCATTTTTCCGCATTTTCCCTATGTTATGACCTTTGTGTCTGAGTTTTTAAAATTTTTTCTCATTTCTATTTTTTTTGTTACTGTTAATGTGTTTGGTTTAATTCCTGACATACCATCTGGGCAGTGTTTAATACAAATTTCTTTGTTCTTAATATTTAGAAACCTCAGGAGATGGCTACTTCCTGGGTTGTCCTCCTTGAATCTGTAATAACCCTTAAGTAATCTCAGTTCTGCCACATCATGGAAGGAACTTAAACAAAACAATCACATTACGTCAGTTAAGTTAACATAATACAATCAGTATCATGAACAGTATCAAACATAGCACAGGAAATGATAAGATTTGGCAATTACTATTCTGCTACCTTTAATCTCATGAATTTAGATCTATGACCATATGTCAAAATTTAGAACTAACCTGAAATATGTTTCCAACATCAACCTTTGTGAATAAAGAGTCACCAGGGAATTGAGTATGGGGGTAGAAAGATCAAGGAGATGGCGAGATTAGAAATTGGGTTAGAGCAAATATAAAGATCGCACAAACCTCAGGTACTGATAGGAGCTAGAAGACAAAAGAAACAGAAGGGACAAATACAAAACAGAACAAATTAACAACAGGACCACTAGAAAGTATACTCATCCTACTATAATAGTACAGAAGAAAGAGAGAGTAGGGAAGACTGAAATGCATTAACTTCTGGGAACTAATACTGACAGTAGGACAAGGGAGGATGAAGGAACAACAGAAGAATAGGAGTACCTAGCATCAATAGGCTAACAGACTATTTTCCCTCTCCTGTAAAAATAAGAGCAGTTGAGGCATAAGAAACTTGAATTTGGACAGATTCAGCAATAAGGGAGTAGAGAAATGAAGAATAAAAGAGGTTAGAAAAAAGAAATTAAAAATAACAACATTAACAAAAAGACAAAGCCCAAAACACTACCAAAAGGGGCATTCACAGCATGGATCTGCTGTCTCTTGTAGATAGAATGGGCAGTAGCACAGAGATCAGAGTTGACTAGTCATAGGGAGACAGCTGTCATCCCCTGTCTAGGTTCTAGCTATGATTCTTGAGTTGAGCTCAAAGAGTTCTTGCAGGCCTGAACTCTGTAAAAGTCCAGGGTTCCATAAGTGGGACTGATTCCACAAAATCACCAGTGGTTGTAACCAACAGTTTTTCTTCACTCTTCCAGTGGGTGGTTTTTCATGGTGTTAGGGCAGTCGCTCACCAAAGGCCTCTGCCTAAGTCCCAGCACTGCTGCCTCACTTATTCAATGTGCACAGATAAGTAAATGGAGTCTCTGGGGGGCTCCTTCCCTTGTATCAGTCCCATGAGAGGTCAGGTCCCAAACGTTAGTGTGTGCAGACAAGAAGATGGAGTCTCTGTGGACTCCTCCTGCCATACTGGTCATAGGGGAGGTCAGGGCCCAAGCACTGTGGAGAAGCCTGGCCAGTTCCACACTAGAGGCCTGCCTGTGCAGGAGGAAGACTTACTCAGCATGGGCAGAGAAGCAGATGGATTTTCTTCAAAGTCCTCCTCTCACACTGGTTGCATGAGAACTCTTGCACATGATATATCTTTTTTTTTTTTTTTGCTTTTTGAGACAGGGTCTCGCTTTGTAGTTCAGGCTGGCCCTGAGTTCACTATGGTGCCCAGGCAAGCCGCTGCGAACTCAGCAATCCTCCTGTCTCTGCTGGGATTACAGGCGTGAGCCACCACGTCCGGCATTGTGGTATGTGGTGTTGATTGTTGGTGGCATTATATGTGGTTACCAGGGATCGAACTCAAGACCTTGCGCTTGCAAGGCAGGTGCCAGAACCACTGAGCTAACCCTCCGGCCCTTGCACATGATATATCTTGATTCCTCTTTTTTTTTTTTTTTAACCATTCTCTTGCTCTCCCCACAACCTCTACCCCCTGTTTCCATAGCCTTTATTTTCACTTTTCTGTTTTTGCCATCAATTTTTTTGTTTCCCTTCTTTACTTTCCCTTTGAGCATTTTCTTTCTATTTCACAATACCTGTCATACATTCTGGACCTCATTTAGACCTTCAGTTTCTTACACTGAAGAAATGATAGGGTATTTACACACCTGCCACTGGTATTTTGATTAGGATTGATTAAATCTGTAGATCAGTTCTGTAAGTTTGGACATTTTTATTATGTTGGTTCTTCCTATCCAGGAGGAGGAGTATCTTTCCGTGTTCAGTGCCTTACTTGATTTTGTTTTTCAGACAGTTGTGATTTTCAGAGATCTTTCATGTCCTTAGTTAGGAAAATCACTATATTTTGGGGAGAATCTTTTTTGCCTGTGTCTTGTACTCTCAGCAATCACTTTGAAGATAATGGCAATGTATTAGTTATTGTTATTCTCTTTTTGTTACAAAATTTTGTTTTATTTTTCATAAAACAAAAAAAGAGTAACAAGGATCACAGGACAAACACCAGCAGGATTTTGTGTGAGGAAAGTATTTTCAAACATTACAGAGAAGGGAGTATCTTCTGATGCTGGTCAAAGAACTTTACTCTGTGATTCTCCCAGAATTCCTCTTGACATAGAATGTTAAGCAACCTCTGGTGTGGTTAAATTTCTGACTATTTACTGGTTGTGATAATTCATAGAGAAGCTGAGGCAGGAGGATCACAAGTTTGAGCCCAGCCTGGGCAATTTAATAACCTTGTGTGAACTTGTATCCAAATAAAAAATCAAGAAAAGTTTGGGGATAAGCTTAGTGTAAAGTCCCTGGGTTCAGTCCCCAATAATGTACCAAAAAATGTGACTAATCTAACTTTCTTCAGATTTATTCATCATCTACAATATGTGAATGAAAATAGAAATCTAACATCTAAAGAAAAGCCTAACATGAAGTGTTCACTAAAAATAGGGCAAATCTTTCCTGTTCAGAAGTTAAAGAACAGCATAAAGTCTGTTTCTGGTCCCTGAATATTCCTGATGCACCCCAGTTTGGGGCAGAAGGGTACAAGGCAGGCAGGTGAGACACAGTCCTGGTTTTTGAGAAGGTTATTGGCCAGATAGCAAAGTGTAGAGAGGTTCAGCTGGCCTAGCAAAAGGCAGCAGTGTTAACTGCCATTATGCTAAAGTGAGGAAAGACTGCAATAAGGCATAGGAAGGCCAAATGTGGAGAAGGGGCGGAGCTGGGAAGTGAGGGAAGAGAGATCGCAGGCACCATTGGGCTCTGAAGCAGCACTCTTGCTTGGATGCCCTCAGCCTGCCCCTCTTATGCTGCCTGGCGCTTCTCCTTCTTAGCCACCATGTACCACTGGCCCTGGCATACTTCTCTGCACATCTGTCTCTCTAGTGCCCACCCCATCAGGCACTTCCCTTCCAATACAAACCCCAGTGTGTCTGTAAGAACCTTTTGAGTGAAAAAGTGTATAGCCAAACGAGGGCTGGATCTCAATAGACACAACCTTAGTTAGCTCTGTCTGGCGATATGCATGCGGAAGACACATCTGTGGCCAAGTTTAACACTTTAAACCATGGTGCCAGTAAAGTTTTATTGTACCAGTTGTATGGAGGAAGAGTTGGAACCCTGGTAAAGGTAAATAATTTGCCCCTTGTACAAATGCATTGCTGAAGCTACATGCAGCAGGATGACACCAGGGTTTGAGGGGGTGGGAGGTGATAGCACACTACTGCTTGGGATGCTAGGGACAGTCACCTGACATGGTATTTCATTCCATCTCTATTTCTTTAGCAATTGCCCTGTGTGCTAGGAATTACTAACCACAGCTGATAAGTGGATTCAGAGATTTCATTATTTCATTCAACAAATATTTATCTGTGTAACAAGTGCTAGGCACTGTGCTATCCTGGGATCACATGGTGAGACAGACAGATGTTGGCCCTGCCCAGACAGAGTTTGCAGTCTGCAAGGCAGGCCGATGGAATGGCCTGTGTAATGACACCAAAAGAGGGGCTATGAGAAGCAAGAGGGTCCCCTGGGCTGTAGTGATGGGGATCCAGGGTGGACCAACCATGACTTCCAACCCGGCCCATTTGACCCCAAAACTCTGAATTTTCTTATAATACTTTGTCTTTTTAATAATGTGGTTGATTGAACTTGTGCAGCTAGAAAGAAAGGACAGGCCTGGCCCTCAAAGGGTACGTCTGTGGTGTGACCCAGAGGTGAAGTGGCAGGTGTGGAAGATGGAAGAAGCAGCGGTTGGGACATTATGAACTGGTTAGTGTCTTGGATTCAGTGGACAAGAAGGAGTCATCTGAAAGGTATTCGAAGGGTTTACACTCAAGTGTAGGAACAGTAAACTAAGAACCAGAACCCATCAATATCTCTAGATCAAGAGGGAGAAAGAGGAACTGTGTAATTTTTCTGTAGCACAGGAATTCAAAGCTTGCATTCAAAGTATGGGTTTACTTTATGTCTCCTTCTGTAGTGTGTTTGTTAGGATGTAGTTTCAGCTGAAAACCTAGGGTTTTAAACGTGATAGAAGCTTGAGCAGGGTGTGGTGGCACACACTTGTACTACCAATACTCGGGAGGGAAAGGAAGGAGGGTTGCAAGTTTGAGCTCAGCTTGCAAAATTCATCAGTTTGTTGAGACCCTGTCCCCAAATAAAAAATATAAAAGGGACTGAGGATATAAGTCAGTGTGGAGGCCCTGACTTCAATCCCTGGGTTCCTAAAATCACAGAAGCTTGTTTCTCTCCTAGAACTTGAGCTAGGGTGGTAGCTCTATGCTGCGGATCCAGTTGGGGCTGTTTTTAACTTCTAATGCAGTTTAGTTTTTTGGCAGCAGTGTGAGGAATTCAACCTAGGGCCTGGTACATGGCAGGCAGGCTCTCCACCACTGACCATGACATCCCCAGCCGCAGCCTCTCTTTGCTGTGATTGAAGAGGGGAGAGGAAATGAGTGCCTCTGGATGGCGTGACAGCCAGGTGGGCCTGCACCTGGCTCCGCTCCTGGCCTTGGCTGCCTCTCTGAGGCCCACAGCCGGGAACCTGGGCAGTGTGCACACACATGTGGGCTGCAGAGCCTGGCAGAAATCTGTGACTGGAGGACTGCTTCTTCACAAGGCGACTGTGACACTGTCCTCTTCCCAGGATTAGGGATTCTAAAGGGTCATTTAGAATAACATCAAATTGTTTTAAAAATTGACTTTCAAATATGACAGAAAGCTAAATAAAATTTGATAGTTTTAAACTCTATTGATAACCAACAACCAAACCTTCTTTTTTT